>PVIU01017215.1:0-42606 GCA_004026605.1 Ondatra zibethicus
AGAGCAATGGATTGAGCCCCCAAGGTGCAGGTGAAGAGCAGAAGGTGGGAGAAGATGAGTTAGGAAGTTAGGACCGTGAGGGGCTGGTCCACCTACTGAGACAGTGTGACTGAACTAATGGGAGCACACCAATCCACCTGGACTGGGACTGAATGAGCATATGATCAAACCAGACTCTCTGAATGTGGCGGCGAAAGTTTGCAGATGGAGAACCCACAAACAATGACACCAGGACCTATCTCTTCTGCATGTATTAACTTTTTGAGAACCGAGTCTTTTTGAATGCACTCCTTCCTAGGCCAGGAGAGATGGGGGTGGGCCTTGGACTTCTAACATGGCAGGGCACCATGCCCTCTTTCAAGGAAGAAGGGGGAGGGAGGAGGGGTGGGAGGGTAGTGGGAGGGGACCGGGAGAAGGGGAAGAAAGGAAAAAAAATTTTTATTTCTTTAATTATGTTCTTGAATGGAAAAAATAAAACAAAACAATGTATGGGAAAAAATTTAGTTTTAACTAATTTAAAAAAAAAGATTTTACTAATTTTTGAATTAGTAAAGTAATGGCCATAGAAAAAGGTAGATTAATTGTAAGAATGTTTGTCTATAATATATTATTATATTTATTAGAGATAATCATATAAAATATTGAAATGAGACTGCTACACTAAATACAATACTAGCGTACATTCTAAAGGTCAACAAAGTCATTGAGAATGTTTGCTCCAAGTCAGATCTCTAAGTAGGGTTGCGAACTCCCAATGGCCTTGCATTATTCAGTATGACACAAAGTCAGAAAAACGTTAACTCCTCTAGACAGTGAAGCAATCCATGTGTGGGCCTGTTACTAGGGCTGTACAATCATAATAAGCATAGACACCTTCTAACATTATTTTCCAGGTTTAGTTTATATTGTTTCTTCTATCTCCCTCTCTTTGACTATCATGTGAATGTCACTCAGAATACCACTTCGCTATCATGTAGAAGGTGTTATGGCTGAAGACTGTTGATAAATGAATATATTGTCATTTAACAAATGTCTATAAGGTTATATCTATCAACATACAAAATTGCCTCAAACTACAGCTCTCAATTGTTTCAATATTTCTAGAATGATAAAAAATTCATAAGTATTTTGATAAAATCAATATAAGAAGAGAGGCAAACTGTTCTTGTTATTATAAGATTGCTTATCTATGTCTTAAGTGTGCCCTGATAGAGTGAAAATAAGAGAAACTCATTCCATAGATTAGGATTGAGGGACCCATTAAATAACTAATAAATGCATGAAAATCTTTCATTTGAACTGTATGTTTAGACATGTTAAGCATCAAAATTCATAAAGCCTATTCCAATGATATTAGGAATAATTTTCATGTATTAAGCTTCTCTAACAGTTTTTCTGTCTTCTTGCCTTATGTTGTATTTTTTTATGTTAAAATTACAAGAAAAATATATGCAGATAATGAGATCAAGGTAAATGGTTTCTTCCTAAACTAGATATTAAATCCTATTATTTCCTTTCCTTCCTTGTAAAGCATGATGCTGACTTTGTAGTCACCCCACCATCAATTTTCAACCACTTGGTAGTTTTTCTAAGTTGAAAGCAAGGATAAACTTTGTAAATTATTACTTGCTAAAATTAACTCTCTAATAAATAACGTTTTAACATAAGATATATGTATGAAGTGTTATTTTTAGGCATTGCCACAGGGGCCCTGTTATAAGCAAGAGAACAATTAGTACTGAAAATGAAGCAGTTGTTCACTTTTGAATGTCGTTCTATTATTTCATCATTTTAGAACAAAAGACATTAAAAATGAGTGAAATATGCTCACCGACTTTATTAATTTATTTTCTATTGTTTCAGTTACTTTACAGTTCTTTTATTTTTACTTCCATATTCCTTCAAACGGAGTGGAGAAAAGAAACAATTAACAGACTTAAGACATTATGCACAAAGGAGATGTTGTGGTGCACTACTAACTCTGTTTTCATCCACTTGTTAGAATGATCAAAACCAGGCTTCTTTCAAGTCTTCAGTGTTCTCAGAGCTCTATTTTCCTTTATTCTGCCTGCTTTTGGGAATTGGCATTGACTAAGGTTGCTAGGATACATTTTAACAAACACTAGTAACAAATTTGCTTAATTGGGAAAATCTCATTCCAGGGTAAAATCAAAACAGTTAGAATCTGATTTTTCTGAAAAAAAAATGTGGTTAAGAGGTCAATGTTTTTAATATGTAATTGCTGGATGCATAGAAATAAAACAGCATCTTCTTATTCAAAGTTTTTTTTTCTTTATGTTCCATTAAGAATGGCCAAACAAGATCCAGAAAGATTAACTGGAAAATTACAAAAATAAATAATTCATAGTTTTAAAATATTTTTTATCATGATAGTTACAGTTGTCCCATTTTTATTATTGCTAGTTTATCTGATACTATTACTAATTTATAAGTTAACCATTAATATAGATCTAGACGTATATAAGGAAAACCTTACACCTGAAAATTTACCTCACTATCTGGTTTCAAAGGCTTCTGGAGGTTTATAACATATTTTTATGTAGCATTGCTCTAATATAACTATTCTTCCCATGTTTATTCTTGGCCTAAGAAGTGAAAATCTAGGACAAGATCATTATAGTTTCAGCCATTTAGATTTTTCATAAAAATTATTGTTCCCCTTAAAACTTTTTGATTCATCTTAGTTAACATCACATCTTTTCACTTTCTCACACACACTTATTAAATTATTACTGGATGGCCTTTTCCTTTTAAAAAACAAAATTTGCCATTATTACTGGATGGCCTTTTCCTTTTAAAAAACAAAACTTGCCAAAGTGAGTTTTCAATAAAAATATTGTGCAGAGTACATATGCTTTTGCATATTAAGGAAAGTTGGAAATAATCAAGTGTTGAACCAAATATAGATTTATATTGTTTATACATTTCTAATCCCCACAAATTCTACTTACAATAGAATAACTTGCCTCAATATGGAAATTATTCAAAACCCTCCTGTCAACACATGAAGAGTGAATTATTAGCAATGTGATTTATATTGGAGCTATAAGGTGACCCCAACTCTCCATTTCATGCTCTAATTATGTCTGCCTCTGCCTTGTCAGTTAATATGGCTGTTGAATTTAAAAAGGCCTGTTCAAATGCAGCCAAGATAGATCACACCCAGATGAGAAGGAGATTTGCAATATAATTTTGGAAATGTTGAGAGTAAAAGAATGTGATATCTCTGTAAAGAAAGAAAAGGGTTTAAACACAGATAAAATAGAGAAGAAAATTACAAATGGGAAAATGTAATAACTTTAAACCCGCAGTCCTTTGTAGAATGTGTGGTATATATTAGAATTTAATGAAAATTTATATTATGAATAAATTCAATACAATAATTTTAGAATAATCTGTTCTCTGAAGAAATTTACCATTTGTAATCATAGGGATAAGCATTCAAGACATTACCATGCTCTGTGTATCTCTTTGAAGTACATTTCCACTCCACCCATTATTTTTTTTCACCCATTTTGAAGATATCCTCTGCAAAAGACAGAATAAGCAGAGTGGAAAGAAGAACAGTTACAAACACCAAACACATCTTCATGTTCAGTTCATCAAAGCGTAGGCTGGATTCTGAATTACTTTTTCCCAGTGAAGTACAAAGAATTTTAAGACTTTTCTCCCTTCTGTTCCTTGTTATCTGCTGGAGCCATGTCTCAGTTAACCTGTCAGACAGCAGGCAGACATCAAACCCGGGAGACCTGAACCTTCAGAACCTGGTGATGGCAGTCAATGCACAAAGCATGAGAGAGCCCAGCACCATAAGCCGAGCTATGTCTAAAAGAGGAAGCTGCAGATAAACTAAACTACTGAGTCACCTAAGATGCAAAATATTCACTCCCCTGAACTACAGTCTTGGGGATGATGGTCAATGGTATTGCTTATTTTAATTTGGGTTTCCAGGAAGTGAGCCTTGAGAGAGGCATCGATTCCTGACCAAATAATCATTGAAGAAATGTACTTAGGTAAAGGAGGCTAAATGTAGGAGGAAAAGGAGACCGAATGAGGCTCAGTGGGGGATCTTAAAAGAGGACCCTGTGAACACAAAGGATAACTAGCGAACTAGAAAACTGAGGGAGACAGAAAATGGAAAGGACAATTAATGAGGGGCACGACAGGTTTGGATGGAAGGTGGGAGGGAACTGAGAGGTTCACATAAATTCATAAATATTATCAATGGGGCTCCAATCATGTTGTATTTTGACAATTAAGCATCATGTTCTTTATTGTTGCTACAAATCATTCATTAGCCAGAATGACTTCTCTTTCGATACTTTCCCAGTTCTCTGAGATAGTTGTACTAATTCAAAACTGATAAAATATGTATATGCAAGGGCACATTTAGATTGATATTGATTTGTAAAGAATTCATTTACGGTGTTCCATTAAGTAGCACATAGAAAACCCACAAACCATGTAAGGTACACTTATACACTTAATCTGAAGATGAATATAAGTCAGAAACAATGAAGTTAAAGGATTTTTATTCCTTTTTAGAGTAAATGGATTAAAAATAGTTCAATAAAGATTTTGTTTGAATCACCAAAATAAAGTAAGACTTATTTGTATGATGTAGTGTAGTGATATCAACCTGTAGACCCAGAATTCAGAAAACAGGAAGAAGGATCCCAAACCTATGTCCATCTGGATACATAGATGTCCCTATCTCAAACCAAAGCCATCACAACACATGATTGCTGGTTTGGGAAAGAAAGGTAAAAGTGTATGTTTACTATTATTTCTCTTGTACATTATTTTTTAAGTAGAGACTATTTCATCTCAAATTAATATTTTCATTTCCAGCTATTATTTTCACAATATGTAGAAGTCAGTAGATTTTTCTTTGGTTGCATGGTAGATCATGTAATGCCAGAACTCCAAAAACAAAGGCAAGTAACCTCCATAACTTTAAGACCAGCCATGTCTATATAGTGAGCTCAGCCAAGGCAAGCGACCTCTGTAAGTTCAAGGCCATCCAAGTCTGTATAGTAAACTCAAGACCAAAAAATGCCACATTGTGAGATAAGATTTTAATAGTGATTTGATTTCAATCAAGAACAATTTAATCAAATATGATTGTAATATTCTTTTACATTTATTTATCTAATATTTGGGGTCTTGTATATTTTATGTTTTTATTTTTGTTATAATCTATGGAGTGAGATATAATCATTACATAGAAACCTAATATAAATACTTTTTATAATATAACATGGTTCAGCATTTGTTGCATGCATTGTATAGCATCATGAATCATAAAACACAAGTGATTTTTCTGGACCATGTTGATTATCTTTTCATTGCAGACAATCCTAAGTGTTTTCACATCACTCTATATTCAAGAGACTTTGATTAATTTTATCAAAAAAATCTTAAGGCATTAAAATTCAAGTTTAAGTTTTCAATTTAAGAAGCATATGGTAAGTTATAAAAGCTATAAGAATGTGTGTTTGTATGTGTTTATATTTTTGACTGTGAAAATTAATTTTACTGTTTCAAAAATGTTTAATATTTACATAATAATACAAATTTTCTTGCATGAATTTAAAGATAAAACAAGCAAGAATGCTGACCACACCGTTGCAGAAGAAACAATTCCTATGTGAGTTACTATAAGAGATTCATTTACATGAATAAGACCTAAACTAGTCTCTTATTACTGAGGCAGAGGGTATAATGCAGTATTGACTCTTTATATTGATTTCATGTTTTTCTTAAAAGAATTGAAAATAAATCTTCACTTGACTGTAGTGATATATTTGAAAGAAATTAAATGGTCATATTTGATAAACTATCTCTAAGTACACATTTACTTTCATTTTTATAGTCACTTGCTTCATGGATTTCTGTGATGAAATTCTTTGGAGATTTTATTTTTAATCTTTGAAACTCCATATTCAGTGGTATATAGTCTTATTCTCCCCATTTCCTTCCAACTAATAGATGATAAGCCTTGAGTAAAAGTCTCTTTTATATAAGTTAATGTTACAAGAGTATATTACATTTCATTTTTATTTATTTCACCTCTATTTTTAGGTCACTTTCTCCTATACCAAGTATTTTTAGAATCTTTTTCAGTATTGATTGTTCTTCCACAATGATCTTCATAAACTCAAGTGGCTATTCTGTCTCTTATAATGTCTTATAGTGCTTCAAATATATTTTTTGATATATTTTTAATGAAACTTTAATCTGTTTCTGTGTGAAATATAGAAAGAACAGAGTTGAAACAAATACCATGCTGGGTCTTTTATATCATAGGAAAGACAGTTCCTGAGAAAAGACAAAAGAAATAAAACCTCTAGTATAAGGCCTGTGGCTAATACAGTTCAGAACATGTAATTTCAAGGAGAATCTTGACAAGGTTACATTTAAATTTATTAACTTGACATTGACTTTCTGTTCACATATTCTGTATTCCCCACTCTTTCTACATCTTAAATTGAATGGATATTAAAAATTTGATATTTAGTTTTCTTACAATAACTTTTATTCAACAAATTGTTATTATTTAAAGGAAACATTTTTAAGGGGTGTGAACAAAAACAGGGATGGGATGCCTCTTTAATTTGAGTAAGTATGCAAATAAATATATGATTTGAGTAAAGTTTTATAGATCATCTGAGAGTTTCAATTGTTGACCAGTCACAGCAGCCAACATCCAGCCAACCTGAGGCTGTCAATTGTTCAGATCCACATGAAGCAAGTGCCTCACCACTACATGACCAACTCAGACAAAAATGAAGCTGGAAGGTAGAAAGCTTTTCTTTTAGTATGATTAAAAATGTTTGCAGAGCGAACCTCACCTGATTAACCAATCAACCTTTTCTCCAAATAGCATCCAAAATCAAAATTTCCTGTGGTGTGGTGTGGTGTGGGATAATAGTTTTATACACTATGAAGATGTGCTTCTGCCAAGGCACCTTCTGATTGGTGTAATAAAGAGTTGTATGGGCAATAGACAGGCAGGAAAGGAGAGGCAAACTGTTGGGCAGGAGATAGGAAATCTGGAAAGGAATCAGAAAGTCAGAGATTTGTTAGTGGCACTTGGAGGAAGTCAGACGCACATTACTGAGGAGAGGTAGTGAGCCATATGACAGAATGTAGATTAATAAAAATTGGGTTAAGTTTTAAGAGCTAGTTGAGAACAAGCCCAAGTGAAGACCAAGATTTCATATTGAAAAGAAGTCTCAGTGTCATTATTTGGGTGTTGGTAGTCCAAAGAAAGTCCAACTACAGTGGTGTGTGTGTGTGTGTGTGAGAGAGAGAGAGAGAGGGGGGGGGAGAAAGAGAGAGTCCATGCACATGCATGCATGTCCCTGTCTTTTAGTAAGAAACTTAATGTTTCCAGTTATGTAGACCATCTGCCCATTTTTTAAATTATTTGGAATAATGTAAGTTTTTCTTTTTTCCCTTTTTTTCCTAAAATGCTTTATCTGACATTATGCACTTTTCTTTCAACATTTTGGGTTTTCTTAATCTTTTTCTGAAAGCTCTCTCATGATCCTGTGGATGCTGGTGTGCCAAGAGTCTGATAATGCAGACTAGTTTCAATCCCATGGTGTTTCTCTTGCCTCCTTGATTGACCTCTTCCAGGCATCTGTGGAGGGTTCACAACTCGCCATCCTGGACTTGTTCTTTTGACTTTAATAAAATTGTTCTTGTGCTTCTATTTGAGTCTTTCTTTCTTTCATTTGTTTGAGATAGGTTTTTTTCTCCTTCTTTGTGTGTTTATGTAATGACAGTCCTGGATGTATTGGAAAACGATATTTAGACCAGTCTGGCCTCAAATTCACAAAGAGCTGTCTGCCTCTCTCTCCCAAATGCTGAGACTTTGATTCTATTCTTAATTCTTTATTTTAATGAGAATAAGAACTTTGAAAGGGGATTTTGAATTTACTGTTTCAGCATACCCTCTAAAATTTTCACAACAATATGCTTCTAGTCTTCATCTCAATATTAGTATTTTGTATAGTGTAGTTTTACCTTATAAGATGTAGCTTATTTTAAACTGTTAGCTCTCATTCAGAAATTAAGATTGGCAAGGCACCTTCTTTCACTTGTATAGTAAGAGAAATTTAAACTTCAATATACTTTTAATTCTCTTTATATAGGGAGTATAATTTGCTCTTTTTTAAAGCAAATACACTGAATTCAGAAACTCAAGAGATGGCCTACGAGTTAAGAGCATACAATGCTCTTGGCAAAAAATTGAGTTCAGTTTCTAAAACTCATGTATGATGTCTGATAACCACCTGTAACTCTAGCTCCAGGACTCTTCCCTCTCTGGAATCTGCAAACACTTGTACTCACATGCACACAAACCTAGGCACACACAGCACCCATAATAAAAAATAAAAAGATTTTATTTTAATATTGAAAATCTTTTAGCTGGTGTTACACTTGTGAGATGCTTATAAGTTCAACGCTTAAATAACTTTATCTTGCAGATTTCTAATCTCACTAAATCACTTTAAAGGCTTCTGATTCTGACCATTAATCCTCAAAAATAAATAATTTTTACTTTAACATCAATTTTTAGTTCTTTTATTTATTATAGATTTCATCAATTTGTTCAGTATGTGCTTTTTGAGATTTATCTCATGTTTCTTGAGCATGGAGTTCATTCAAACTTGCATGTATGTGAATTTTTAATTTTAGCTGATAAAATATTTTTCTATCATTTATTAAAATATTTCACTTGTTTTTGATTTTTTTAAGAACATCAATTCTTTATATATTAGGAACTTTGAAATTGTTCTATAGCTCATTATGGTGTTCAGAGTTGTTTACTGATTTGATTTTTGTAATTTGTACTTTTATTTTTCTTCATTATTGAAGTTTTTATTGCTCATTGTACAATATGCTGTTAACTCTGTGGAACCCAGCTTTTCTTCACTGTCGTTCCTACCTGTAAATTTTTAATTGGAACATCACACCTTCCACATGTCTGCAAAATACACCATCTTTACCTACTTGGATAAGTAACACAATTTAAGCAATGGCTAATCTGGTAGTTCTTTCCAAGTTTAGCAACTATGAGATGACTACAGTCTGCTGAAAGTCTCCTCATGCTGGATCATATTTTCTTGGAGATTTGCACGCCCAATAGTTTCCATTTGGATATATGGCACTTGCTTGTATTTTATGTAATAATAGATGTTTTCCCTTAAAATATTTTATAAATTTCACCTGGGTAGTTAAGCTTCTTATTTTTTTTCCTTTTAGTTTTAGCCAACCACTCTCAGATCCAGCTCAGGTTGCTTATAGTACATAATTGTTGAATTAGTAGCTTGCAAGTTAGAAGTAGCATTCTTCAACCTTCTCCTTACAATGTTACCAAACCTCTGTCAACAAAGGAATGTGATGAAATTTGCCAGCATTTAGGAGATAAGTAATTTTGGCAAATTACACAATCACATCCATGATTTTGCCCAGCATTCGAAGAAGATCAGCTTTTTTTATAGTGACCATTAGATTATACAGTTTACATGCTGTAAGTCTCCTGATATGAAAATGTTCTAGAACATAGCCACCTGACTCTGGTGGAATCTTGGATTTGTGTTTAAATCTTTGATTCTCTCCTTTGGGTATTTTATGTCTCACTCTACTTAATGAAACAAAGCTAGTCAGTGCCTGAGGTTTAAGAGTCAAGGGTGTCACCCTTAATGAAGTCAGGGGTATTCTTACAGATGTCTTGTTATATAGAAGTCAAATGTACACCAGAAGCTGTTCAACATAAGTTTCTCCTTTGATGAAACCAGAGAAGGATAGGAGCATCCTTTTAGAAGATATGACTCTGCCTCTTGTATTTTGACAATGATCTATATTTTTGAACCATCACTTGGAACACTATACCTATCCATTTGAAGAAGCTGTCTCTAGGGCAGATTAAAAACTTAAAAAAGAAAACTGGGAATGGTATCCTATGAAAATAGTGATGATGATAAGTGAACTAAGATATAAGCTTGTCACCAGTTTCTAAGGTGAGATGCATCTCTTACATGACCATGTTTTTCCTATGAACTAAAAGCATATAACCAATCAAGTCTTATTACTACTTCAGGTGCAAAAGCAGAAGACAGTATTCTAAATTCTACTAAAGAATTAATTCTTCAATAGATGGGGTCATGTGTTCCTCTTTACAAGGCCACAGAAATGTCTGTATCCTATCCTGCAGTCATTATAAGAATTCTTGAGAACAGAGAGGTTTTAAATGCCACCTCCTTGAATGGACCATTCCAGAAGTTTGAGACTCTTGATCAGAGATAATAACATTGTTAATCATAAGACATCAGTAATATAAACTTTAAGCTGTTATTTAATCCCTTGGCTTCATAAATCCCATGGAAATGGTTAAAGGATGGGATTGAACACATTGTGGGTTTGTGTTCTAGCTGAATATCACTTTGTCTAAAAAGATCCCAATTTTATAATGCAAACCTTCCTAATGTTTGCTGTAGGATAGCTTGTTATTATCCAAACCAGAAAATACTTTTTCTTTTGTTCTACCATGCAGTAGGATTCGCTATACTAAAAAATAATAATTTTGAGGAGAACTATCAACAGACACACAGAAACATCACAGACAACTGCCCTCCTGACATTGCTTTCTTTTTTAAAATTTATTTTTATTTAGCTCTACATTTTTATCTGCTCCTCTCCCTGCCTTTACCCTCCCTACTTCAACCCTCCCCTAAGGTCCCCATGCTCCCAATTTACTTGGAGAGCTTGTCATTTTCTACTTTCTACTCCCAATGTAGATTAGATCTATGTAAATCTTTCTTAGTGTCCTCATTGTTGTCTAAATTCTCTGGGATTGTGGTTTGTGGGCTGGTTTTCTCTGCTTTATGTTTAAAAACCACCAATGAGTGAGTACATGTGATAATTGTCTTTCTATGTCTGGATTGCCTCACTCAAAATAATGCTTTCTAGTTCCATACATTTTCCTGTAAAATTCAAGATGTCGTTATTTTTTTTTCTGATGTGTAGTACTCCATTGTGTAAATGTACCACATTTTTCTTATCCATTCTTCGGTTGAGGGGCATTTAGGTTGTTTCCAGGTTCTGGCTATGATAAACAAAGCTGCTATGAACATAGTTGAGCACATGTCCTTATGGCACGATTGAGCATCCTTTGGATATATACCCAAAAGTGCTATTACTGGGTCTTGAGGAAGGTTGTTTCCTAATTTTCTGAGAAATCACCACATTGACATCCAGAGGGGTTGTACCAGCTTACATTCCCATCAGCAATGCAGAAGTGTTCCCTTTTCCCCACAACCTCTCCAGTATAAGTTGTCATCAGTGTTTTTGATCTTTGCCATTCTTACAGGTGTAAGATGGAATCTCAGAGTTGTTTTGATTTGCATTTCTCTGATGACTAAGGATGTTGAATATTTCCTTAAGTGTCTTACAGCCATTTTCGATTCCTCTGTTGATCACCATGCACAAAACTCGAGTCGAGTCCAAATGGATCAAAGACCTCAACATAAAGCCAGCCACACTGAACCTTATAGATGAAAAAGTGGGAAATATACTTGAACGTATTGGCACTGGAGACCACTTCCTAAATATAACCCAAGAAGCACAAACACTGAGAGAAACAATTGATAAATGGGACCTCTTGAAACTGAAAAGCTTCTGTAAAGCAAAGGACATGGTCAACAAGATAATATGACAGCCTACAGAATGGGAAAAGATCTTCACTAACCCCATATCAGACAGAGATCTGATCTCCAAAATATAGAAAGAACTCAAGAAATTGGACACCAAAAGAACACATAATCCAATAAAAAAAATTGAGTACAGACCTAAACAGAGAACTCTTAACAGAGGAATATGACATTGCTTTCTATCACCTTCTCCTAGTTGGTGCCTCTGGGAAAGATAAAGTAAAAGACCACTAGTCAGAATTTAGAGTCTGTCCTCTTCCCTTCAAAGGCCAATAACACCTACAACAAAGTTCCTGCAACTTATCATCAGACATCATTACAGAAGGGAGGAAAGACATGATTGGCAAGAAAAGGAAGAACGGGATGTTTTCTGTGAGAAGATGACCTTGAAATGTCAGAAAAGCCACAGCCCTGATTTCACCTACAAGCCTGACTAGACAAGATGTGAACAAGGGTGATATTTGTGCCAGATAGTTTTATGTCATCTTGACACAGGCTAGAACCATCAGAGAGAAAGGAGCCTCAACTGTGAAAGTGTATTCATAAAATAAGGTTGCAGGCAAGCCTGCAGGAAATTTTCTTGTTTAGTGATAGGTAAGGGAAGACCTGGCTCATGGTGGGTGAAGCCACCTCTGGGCTACTGGCCCTGGTCTCTATAAGAGTGGAGGCTGAGTGAGCCATGGGGGGCAAAACAGCACTCCTACATTGATAGGGAATCTTTGTCAACCAATAATCTTTAAGAGGTGGGACTGAGTTAGGATGTGGCTTTCTGGGACCCAGAGAAAAGCTGCTAGGCCCAAATGCCTTCTCTCTGTGTGGTTACCTCAGAGCACAGCTGAGCTTGGACTTCTCATTCCTATTTAGTGCGTTTTCCCCCTTATAATAAATAAAAATATAATTGTTTTATCTTTTTAGCTAGCCTGGTTATTTCCCTATTTGAGCTAACTTCTACACTACACAGTTTCTTCATCAGCTACTCCCTGTAGGTTCCTGCCTTTTTTGATTTCCTGTCTTAACTTCCATTGATGATGAAATGTGGTGCAGAAACATAAGCCAAATAATCCCTTTTCTCCCCAAGTTGCTTTGGTTATGTGATTCATCACAGAAATATTAACCCTAACTAAGACAATACCAGTAGGTTTACTAATGAAAAATGGGGGAAATGTTAGGAAGCATCAATCCCAGAAAAAGAACTATGGCAATTACTGAATGCTGTGAGTAGGAGAAATACTCTTCCCCAGGAAAGAGCACTCCTATTAGTTATTCAGTATTAAATGATCAACCCTTAAAACACAAATACAAGTCACATTTACAGACTGAGCAGGTTTTATATTTAGGGAACACATACACACATGTAACAACAATTTTAAAAAGAATCCAAAGATCCATAGATCTTAATAAGAACATGGCAAAATATACAAGGAATGGTCTAGTGAAAATATTATAAATATAATCTCAAAAGTTTAAAATTTGTTTAAAAGAGGAAGAGACTGCACTGCCAAGTGGACACCAAGAGTTCTGTTTATGGGTTTTTGGTGGTTACTACAACAATATTTTGGAACTGTCAGAAAAGAGGAGAAAAACATTTAATTTGAAAAGAAAGAGACATAGCCAGTGTTTCCTAGACAATATATGAACAACATAAAAAATATATATGAAGAATCTTTCCATTTACTTATGCTTCTTAATGAATATTGCTAATAATGTAAATAACATTAAGAATAGAAAAAGATAAGGATGCAAACCAAAATGATCACTACCAAGTAATCAATGGAATAATGAAAAATAATAAAATAAAATACTAACTGAATTCTCTTTTATCATGAGAACATGATTTAATAGAATCACTTTAAAAACTACAAGAGACACTGGCATTAAGGAAAATCCTACCACCTTTGATGCCCAAGATGTGAAGAACAGAAGGCTTTTAACTTTTGACAACTTCAGTGCTTGCTTTATTGTAAAATCTCAAAGTCTGAAAAGAGAGAGCTAGAAGTGTACTTGAACTTTAGCTAATAAACACTTCATAGAGAAAAAAAATTGTGCTCTTCCTCTGATTGCCTGACACTAAAACATGGCTAAGCCAATCTCTCATGTTCATTCCCAGCATCGAGCATCACTGTCAGCAACTTTACCTTAGTGACAAAGATATGTCAAGAAATGGAAGAAATATCATCTCTTTCTTTTCCCACTCTGTAGTTATCTAGCCTGCTTTTGTATTTCCTATTTTTCCTTACTCTAACAGAATGTGAAAGATAGAAGTGCCAAAAGTAGAGAAGTGAACAATTTTTCACCTTCAAAATGTACAGAGGAGGAAATGTACTTGCAGATATTATATACTTCTGCATACAGCTGTCCATCTTTGGATCTGGATTTTTAACACTATATGAAGCATTTCAAATGTTTTTGGGTTATAGGATAGTGACGTCTCTACAAGGATCTTAAAAACAATTAAGCTAAATACAAACTTAGATTCAGCGATCTCTTTCTGAAAAGAAAAAAGTGGGTATCTAGGAATAATAAGATAAAAGATAGATTATTGAATTTGCTTTCAAACTAAAAAGCAACTACTAGTCTCAATTATTTTAAATTGGTACGGCTTTTTGTATATTGATACAAATTTAATGTTACATTTGTTAAAACATACTGCATATATGTTACTACTTTTTAAAGGAATTGTACCTATGCAACTCATTTAAAAATCTAATGCAAAGTTCTAGTTCTTGAAAGCTATTATTAAAGACTATTTAGAATAGTTGAGAAATGCAAGTTAATAGTCATCTATAACAATAAAACTTGCAGTCATATTAGGTATGTTTTCAAGGTTAAACAGATTTATTTTAGTTAGATGATCTTCAAACACTTCAGAGATTTCCAGAATATAACATTTAAGATGATTTAAGAATATAAGACTTTTCATGACAGTGAATTATGTCAATTCCTGGCAGCACCAGTCTACTTCAGAGAAGATGATGGGTACTGAAGAAATTCAATATGGAGTTTGCTTTTATTTGTGGAAAAGTTAGCCACCAGATAAGAAACTGCCCTTTCCTTGAATGATGACAGTATGCTGTTCAAATTGGAAAAGCAGGGCACAGAATAAATCAATCACCAAACTTTGACAAGATAGGATGGTGCAGACCTTTAAATTTTCTGCTTCTCAGAGGTGTGTAGGTAGAGGATTAATGCCCCAAAGTTGAAGGGGATTCCCGCGTGACTATTCAGGAAGCCAGTTTTCTAATCAATTTCTATAGATTTTGAGATTGTGTGTTCTGCTCCTCCTGTTTACACTGGCAATATTTTTCTTTTTGGGATCTGATGGGAGTTGAGGACTAACTAGATAGTTATATCATTTTCTTTATTTCCAATTTCAGAAAAGAACTTTACAAAAGAGATGTAAAATTGGTAAGGTTGATTGACCCAAAAGCTTTGCATACTTTGTAAAGATGTGTTGTTGTGATTGGTTTAATAAAAAGCTGAATGGCCAATAGGTAGGCAACAGAGGTTAAACTGAACTTCTGGGCAGAAAGACAAACATAGGGGATGAATCAAGATGCATGGATTGTGTCAGCAAAATGTGGAACAAGTTATATGCCTGGTACTGTGGAAAGGTAAAGAGTCTCATAGAAAAACATAGATTAATAGAAACCTGTTGAATTCAGTTATAAGAACTATTTGGAAGCAAGCCTAAGCTAAGGCCAAACTTTCAAAATTAGTAAGTCTCCATTTCATTGTTTGGGAACTTACAGTCCCTAACAACAAATATAATCATATATTTAAGTTAAAGTTGAAAATCTAAGAAAAATATACAGTAAAATCTATCTATGTCTCTAGCTAGTTATAAAAATAATAATGATTGATACAAAGAAATAATATTTCATTCAGTAAGCAAACATTTAGTTAATATTAACATTGTCATGGTAGATTTTGTTGCAGGTTTTGGGTTTTTGTGATGAACAAAACCAAAGTTCTGTCCTAAGAAGACAACTGTCTAATAACTTAAAATAATGTGCATGTTGAGTGTGGTGTGTAACAGGAATTAGACTTATATTGTACCATGTTTCCAATACTTGATGAAAATGAAAACTTAGTAACTATTGCATTAAAGAAATGAGATACATCAAAATTATTTCTTGTAAATGTCTTTAAAATTTTAAATGAAATGTAAAATAAATTGTATTCTTTATATTTGAGAACAATAGGGTAATTAATATGTTTCCCAGAATTCTACATTATAGGATTCATTTTACTTAATATTAATATCAAATCAATAAATAGAGAAATGAGACCAATAATACATTAAATTTTTCACTTCATATTATAGAAAACATTAGCATATAATAATTAAAATTTTATCAAAAATCTCTTTGTCACTTATTTATTAAAATATAACTCATGTACCATACTGTTAATTCTTTTCAAACAAATATACATTTTCTTGCTCAAGGGTTTTAGCAATATTATCAAATTCTAACTTTAGAACAATTTTTATTATGGCACAAGGAGATCTGTGTTTCTCAGTTTTTACTCTTCATCTCTCATGAGCCTCTGTGTCAGTGGTTCTCAAACTCCCTAATGCTGTGAGCTTGATATGGTAGCCCCTCAATCATAAAACTACTTCAAGAACTTTGTAACTGCAATTTTGCTACTGTTATGAATATTAATGTAAATATCTGATATTCAGGATATCTGATATGAAACCCCCATGGAGATTATAAACTCAATATAGATATAGAAAATAACAGCTAAACTTACACAGGGAGATTTAAAAGAATAACTAATATGTTTAATAAATTAAGGAGAATGAAAAGAACCAGGCATAATATTTAATGCAAAGTCATTAGATGCTATGCAACAGGAAACTCAGGCTTGTCACTGAAGTCACCTTGCAAGGTTTTAATATGACACTGTAGTAAATTACAGATAAGAAAATTGAAGAAGTTTGGCATGAATATCATGGTAAGGTAACTCAGGAGTGCTGTGTGATCATTTAAGTATGAGAGAAATGTTTATTTCTTTTTCTCAAGTATTCACATTGAAATATCTATTGTAAAGGATTTCTCCATTTATGAAATTTTGTGAGTGTATATTATTCCATATGAACAATGTAAATACAGGTAGAATATTTCTTAGCTATTGACTTTACTGATGAATTTCTCCTATCTTGGAATTAATGGAAGAATAAAAGTTAGAAATTATCTTATTTAGAGTGTTGGTCAGCATAAAAATATCAGAAGTGGCCATAAATAGGAAACATGAATTGAGGATAAATTAGACAATTCTTAGACATTACCAATATAAATAAGTTTCTTTTACTTTTGAGATTATAAAATAACTACATTATTTCTCCCCTCCTCCTTCCAAGCCCTACAATGTGTCCTTAATTGTTCTTTTCCAAATTTATGGCCTCTTTTTTCTTTAATCATTGTTCTTTCTCTCTGTGTGTGTGTGTTTCACCTCACTCTCAACCTCTCTCTGTTTCTTGCATACACATGCATTCTTAAATATAATGACTTACTCTGTATAACGTCACCTGTGTATATTTTTCTGGGCTGGCCAGTCTTTATCCATAAGCATTTAAAAATTAAAATGTGAAGTGAAGAAAAAGAGACTGAGGGAAGAGCCTATCAGATTAATAAGTGTCTATTTAGAAAACTGAAAAAGGACAATTGCTTTATAATTGTCTTAGCAAAGCAAAGCAGAAATTAATCTCCTGAGTGAAGGAAGCCAGCAAGAACGAGCAAGCTGTTCGTCCGAGAGTAAAATACTCAAGGATGGGAGAAAGTATTCACAAGGGGACGCTGAAAGGAAGTGGACCAAGATGGGGCTGAAAACATAAAAGAAGCAATTGAGTGTGTAAGTATAGAAGAGTTAGTTTCTCAGCTCTGCCCACTTTGCCAACCTAGCGCATATTTCCTACACTAGTAAAATGTTGGTGTTAATATGTTCTAGAAGTTTTGAGTGTAGGCCTTATTTATACTTAAGAGTTCATTCAGTCTAACCTTAACCCTTGTAAACTAAAGTGACTATACAAAATTGTGGGTGGCAGTGAATTCTCTATATATGATATATTATGTTCTTCATATCAACTATGATAAAACATGCAGTATATTATGCTTACTGAGGAAACATGTTCTATTCTACTTTAATATCAAAAAATGA
Source organism: Ondatra zibethicus (assembly GCA_004026605.1). Classification (NCBI taxonomy): domain Eukaryota; kingdom Metazoa; phylum Chordata; class Mammalia; order Rodentia; family Cricetidae; genus Ondatra; species Ondatra zibethicus. The sequence goes on from PVIU01017215.1 coordinate 17,907, forward strand.
CACTAAGGCTCATATAGTTGAAGAAAAGATTTGGAGAACTTGTATATGCAGAAATGATTGATTATATAGATAAAATTTTATATGCATGTATCCAAGGTTTTGCTACCTACCAACCACCATAAAGCCTTTAAAAGTTAACAGGTCAATAATCAAGACTTGTCACAAAAAAAAAAAAAAAAAGGAGTGTGGCTAGTGTTTTTTAAATTGCTTACTGTGAAATGTATGTCAGACTTTTAGAGCTGAAACAATTTCCTCCCAGGAGGTAATTTTTCATTCTCATGATAAGTAGGAGGTCTCTTTCATTTTGTCTCTGGTCTCAGAGTGATATTATAAGCAAAACAGTCTTCTGAATATTTCCAAAATTTGTAGTGTGGACTGCTCTAGTGAGTTGTCTTTGGCACTCATCTCCGTCCCCAACCCAGCATACTCAAATGCTTTTCATATCCTTTCCTCTAAGAGTTCAAATTTATGACACTTATTGCTTTATTGATGGCACACTCTGAGGGCAAGGCTCTGTTTCGCTATTTTGAACTATGGCAATCAGTTTCAGGATACAGTGATGTCTTGAGATAGAGCTCGTCCGGGTCTGTGAAAACTGCCTGAAGGAGATAATGATGATGATTTGTTATTTCTCCTTTCATTTGCTTTAGCTATAGATTTGCCTTTGAAAGGAAGCTACCATGGAATATGAAAGAACTAATTTTCTTGAGAAGTTTAAGTACTTCTCAAGAAAGTATGTCTACTCAGCTCTCAGAAAAAACAAATATTATAAGCAGTATCTTGATATCTCTTTTAAGCTAGTAGTGGGAGATAGCTTCAATAATTATTTATTTTCTTCTTCTAAAAGTTCAAATGATTATATGTCAGTTTAATGCATTTCTATGCCAACTAGTCAATTTTCTCTAACTTTTCCAGCACACATTTAAATTTCATAAAATTACTATTAAATCTGAATAAATCATTTTCCTCAGTGTCTTGCTTGTTTCAGTGTCATAGTATTTTGGGGACTATACTATTTTTGTTTGCCATAGAATTCACTATTTAAATATATCCTCTCCACAAAGAGGTTCTGAATTGGGAAATTTTTATTATATAGGGCAAATAAAAATAAGTAAATAAAACAGAACCTGTAGGAAAATTAGTAAGTTCCAAAGTATGGACATCTTAATGAACTGCTATACAGTTAGAATGGCAATTCTGAAGTGATGAACCATCTTCACAGTGAACTGTATACTTTCTTTCTCAAAGATATTTGCATGTACTTATTTTCCATCAAAAACTAAAAAAAAAGCACAGCAAAATTAGAACTTGAAAAGCAATTTGATTTATATCCTCTTTCTTATGCAAGTGTATATTATAAACATACAGTCCTGCTTCTTCACTTAATATTTACCTTTTTTCTTCCTACACAGTATACTGTGAAAACATATACTTGTGTTATATGAGGAAGAATATGTTTTATTTTCTTTCTGAGATTGCATGACTTAATTTAATATTATGCATTATAGGTTTATGTTAATGCAAATTTAGTGTTTCATTTCTTCTTTTGAACTGAGATATTTTGAATAATTTAATAGGTGAAATCTTCAAAACAACCTCTAATACAGCAGTGTAGTCATTATCATTATTGTTGATGTCGTCTTGATATGACTCCTTCCTATTTGCCTTACATGGAAATTTTTATGCTTCAGAAATTCTAAGAAATATCCAATCATAGATTCCATATTACAAAACCTTCTTTAAAATATGTTTTCTAAATTGGATTTTCCTTAAAGTATTACCTTCTGCAATTATACCATTTAGCCATGGCAATTTGCTAAATATTTCCCAACTCTTAAATTGTGGATTAATTAAGTTACCTTGTAAATATTAAAAATTAATTCATGTTTTCACTACTCTATACATTGAACATTGAAGCTGTAGCATCTCTTCTTTAGAGGTGGGCATTTTGTGACATTCTTAAATCTATATACTCTGCAGTCCATGACTTAGCCAAAAACTTTTACAGGAAGTAAAGTATGCCAGTTCTAGGTCTAGGAATCAGGGAGATCTCTCCAAAGTCTCCTGAGAAACTTAACTGAAGTTCAGGGTGACAGGCTATAACTTGCCTCCGTGAAAGATTATAGATCAAATTGGTGAGTGTGACAGGCTGTCACAGCTGAAGCCTGTATGCCATTATCTGTAAGGCATTTTTCCACAACAGTAAATTTTATTAGACATTTGGCATGTCTATGATACTAATACTTTGATGTAGCACTATTTTATACTGTTGTGACTGCAAGAAATTACAATAATTATTAATTATGTATAAACTATACTGGCCTAAAAGATTAAAAGATTCCCATATAAGCGATAAAACACTATTTCTTGTTTCTGTAGGATCTTTCCAGAATTGTAGAAGTTGAGTTAATAGACTGAGCAAAGTAAAACCAACCTTACAAATGTCATTATTATTCAATGCTTTGTGGGCTAAGGTAAACAAGGAAAGAAAGATCTTCTTTTCCCACCCTCGTTCCTCCCTTCCTCACTCCCACTCTCTATTGTCCTTTCCTCTTTCTCTCTCCTAAAACTGAGTGAACCCTAAAAGCTATCCTGATCATTTGAAACTTCATAGATCTATTACTTAGGGCATTTGAATTTAGGAATGTGTATCATTGTCTCCTCTAGTTTAGAAGATTTCTGCTGTTTGCTTCCTTTGCTTTTCAGCATAGCGAGGGAAGAGTGCAGGCTTCATAACCTTTGCTCTTCAGCATAGCGAGGGAAGAGTGCAGGCTTCATAACCTTTGCTCTTCAGCATAGCGAGGGAAGAGTGCAGGCTTCATATCCTTTGCAGCAAGCTCTTCTGCTCAGGGTCTCATGTTTGTTAGGTTTCTCCGGAGAAACCTAATACAGAACTTTAAAATCATAAAACAATACCCTTGGTAACTATTTATGTTCTCATATGATGAGCGTGGAAGCTTAATTTTATGTTTGTCATCTTACTTTTTCTAATTAAAAAATATTTGAGGTAACTTTTCATATTTCATTTTGGAAGAACAAGAAGACAATTTATGTAGGAAGGAGAAACACATTCATGGTAATCAAGAATTCACAACACAATGCTTTATGCCTCAAACAGTTCCGAGGGAACAGATTTTTCCTTTTGCTTGCTAATGATATTTTCCTCTCATTAAACACTGGTATCTCCACATTTTGGTTTCTACTGCCCAGAGCCAAATGAATAATACTAATTGTTGCACTATGTCTGCTTAACTCATGAGTATTTTTGCCAAAGGTCTAGTAATACCAACAATTCATTTTATGGCATTTCACCCAAAGGCAGTGTTATAATAAACAAACAAGTCATTTTCTTTAAGTGTTTCTGGATGCTCATTTAAAGAGCAAATGTGTGTAATCTAGCTTCTTCTGAAATGTGTGTGTGTGTTGGGGGGGTGCATGTTTGTGTATGTGGTATTATTTATTGGGTTAATGAGATAACTTACTGCTCAGGATGTCTTTCTCAAGTGTCAAAGACGTAGTAAATCAATATTTAAAAATAATAGAAATATATAGCACTAAGGAACTGAGGTTTAAAAAATGAGATGAATTCTTGAGTATCAAGACCTTAAGTAAGAATCACACTTAAGTCTCCTTATGCTAGAAAGCTGATAATGTCAATATTGAGAAACATTACATATCACTAGAGTCAGTGAGAAAAGCAAAGTGTCAGAGAGAGAGAAGAGTTTTTGGTAACATCTTGATTCTTACTAAATGTTGATAAAGATTTGCCATAAACACAAACTAAGGAAGGAGAATAATTAACAAACTAGAGAGGAGGTAGTGGATAGGTAATCAGGAGTGGAAGGAGTGAAGGCAGAGCTCCACCACAGAGAGGATGCAGTTTCTATGGAGATGATGAAGTGCAGGTACTTGACTTATTTGCATTACATGATGATAATAGATGCTTCACACACATGGAAATATTAAGGTTTTTTGTTTGTTTTTAAAATTAAAGTAGAGCTGGGCCTTTAATCTCAGCACTCGAGAGGCAGAAGCAGGCAGATCTATGCGAGTTCAAGGTCAGCCTGGTCTACAAGAGCTAGTTCCAAAGTAGGTTCCGAAACTAAGAGAAACACGGTCTTTAAAAACAACCAGAAAAAAATAAAACAATTGTAATTTTGAGTATACTGTATTTATATAATTTCCTTTTCTTCTTCCCCCTCTCTCCTTCAAATCCATCCCCATCCTCATTTCTTGGACTATTGGCCTAATATTCTGAAGTGTGTGTGTGTGTGTGTGTGTGTGTGTGTGTGTGTGTGTGTGTGTCTGTGCACACGCACATGCGCGCTTAAGAAGCCCTAAATTTTCCAGAGAAAATGTGCATGCTTTCCAAGGGTATATGTACATCAAGAACCCAGAGCCACAGACTTATTGGAAGCAGCAAAGCCCCTGTTGTGGACAGAGTGGAGGCTAAGAGTGATGCCAAAGCCTTCCTCAAAGGTCGACGTGTGGATACTGATAATATGAGTAGAAAATGTCAAATTAGCTTTCACCACCCCCTTTAAGATATTTGTGGCGAAAAGACTACTCCAAAACAGGGACTGCTCCTACACAAATCAGCTAATCCTGCTTCCGTAGTCTGCTCTGTCTCCTTATTTTTTATGTTCGTAACACTTTCTTGTTCAGCTGTACATAATAACCCTGTCCCTTTGTTTAACTGTGTATAATAAACATGTTGAGATTCCAGAGTTCCGAGGTTTCTGTGTAAACTGATGATATGACTGCTCCGAGGGATGGTTAAGGGTAAGGTCTTTATATACGAGGAAGACAGAAAACAGCCAGAGGAAAGTCTGGAAAGTCTACGGCAGGAATAGAAAGAAAGTGACGAAGGCCCACAGACTGGGCCTGGCCACGTGAGAAACCGCAGCAAAATAGAGGGAGAGAGGGGAGTGAGAGAGGAAGACAAAGAGTGAACCAAGAGAGAACAAAGAGAATCAAGAGACAGTATAATCATAATAGCAAAGATATAGGGAGGAATGAGTAGCTGCCTGCAGGAGGTTCCTGAACTGGAGGAAGTCTAAGGGAAGAGGGCAGAAGCTGCAAAGAGCCAGGATGCTAACATGGACTCAGAAACAGGTGCTTGTGAAATTGAGGGAGCCTTGAGGCCTATGTGCTTCGGTAAGGTGCTTCAGCACCTTACACGGTCATTTGTCCCTTTTGCCACCAATAAAGAATATGACTTCTTTGGTAAGGGAAACCAGCTTCATAAATTCCTGAGGAATTATGGCTTTTGTCTAACTACCAGAATTTGGGGAAATGGAGTTTCCTTTGGACCGGACAATATTTTTTAATTTCTTCAGAGTCTAGTCAATCTGGTGCCAAACTTTCTGTGTGTTTTTGTTCTTTAATATGACTACATCTGGAATCTAGTAAAACCAAGAAGGTAGGCACTCATATGAGGACATTTATACTCAGATTATCTGATGCAGAAAGGCTCACCTTCAATCGGGGCCATGTTTTCTTGTGGCCGCGGAGATGAAAGCATATTGAAGGAAATGACATTTCTCCTGTTTATCCTCACTTCCACCACTAGCTCTCTCTTACATTACTGTCAACTTCTTCATGATTCTTTAGCTGGGATCCCCGTGCTCTCCAGAAACCCTCCTGGAGTTCAGCACCAGATCGAGAGTGCTGAGAGCCTCTTATCTTGATCAAACACTATATTGTTGGGTTTCCTATTGTGGAAATAGCTATTACTGGACTACCTGGGCATGATCAAATCTGATTCAAGTACACATAAAATTTATGTTATTTAAGTAAGAAGTTATATCATATACTTAATATTTCTTTAAAAGAACAATTTCTATGAACCATAAGCAGAACTTTAATAATAAGAGTTTCATAGATTCTACTTTAATGTAGTGGAACATGCTAGCTACTGTAAAAAAGGTATTTATTTCTGTACAAGTTTGATAAAAATATAATTATATTACTCTCCTTCCTACCTGGGATTCCCAAATGCCCTACTTCCTATTCCTCACAATGACCCCATTCTCAGAATAATAGTTTCTTTTCTTTGGTTATTATTTATATATATTTATACAACACACACAAACCTGAGTTCACTTTTGTAGTTTGTGTATATATGACCCCCCATAGAGACTTATGGGAAGTGATACTGTTTGAAAGGATTAGAACATATGGTCTTGTTGGAGTAGGTGTGTCTTACTAGAGGAAGGGTGTCACTAGAGATGTGCTTTGAGATTTCAGGAGCCCAAGCCAGGCCTTGTGCCTCTTTCTGCTGCCTGTGGATCCAGATATAGAACTCTCTGCTATCTCTCCAGCACCATGTCTTTCTGTACTCCACCATTCTTCCTACATGACCATAATGTGTTGTAGGAGGCCACTTGTTTGTTTCTGGCTGCTGAGACCAAAAATAACCACAAATAAACTGTATTAATTAAATTACTACTTGGCCCATTAGATCTAACTACTTATTAGCTAACTCTTACATCTTAAGTTATCCCATTTCTATCTGTGCATTGCCACAAGGCTGTGGCTTACCAGGTAAAGTTCCAGTGTCTGTCTCTGGTGGGGCTACTTGACTTCTCCAAACTCTGCCTTCGTTTTCCTAGCATTCAGTTTAGTTTTCCCCACCTAATTCTGTTCTGCCCTGCTATAGGCCAAAGCAGTTTCTTTTTTCATTAATGGTAATCACAGAATACAGAGGAAAATCCCACATCAATAATGCACTAAAACTTCTGAAACTATAAGTTAACCTCAATCAAATGTTTTCCTTTACAAAGGTTACTGTGTATCTCCTCATAGCAATTGAAGACAGTCTAAGATAGGTTGTGAGTGCCACCATTGCTACATTATAGCCTTTATGGTAGTTGTTGATGTTCACAGGTATTACAGCTGGATAGAATTAAGAAATATTTCTATTCCTTGGCAGCTTACATAGTACTTTTAGGTAGTATTGAAGCTAGACACCATAAGGTGGGGAGGCTTTCAGAGTAGGTCCAGATCAAGTAATCTGAGACTTTTGTCATAAGTTTGAGGAGTCTTCATCAATAAGAGCTTACCTTCAAACTCTTGAGAGGCATCCATAGGCAATAGTAATAGGTTATGTTGTTTTGAGAGCCAATTCGATTCCTCAGAACAACCACTTGGAAGGAAGTTACTCATCACTGGTATTGGGACTTTTGTAAGTTTATTTTTATTTTTTTGAGGGGAATGTTGTCAGCACAAATTGAGTAACTTTGCTGAGATATATTCATACACCTACATATATGTGAGTGTGTGTGTGTGTGTGTGTGTGTGTGTGTTTGTGTGTGTGTGTGTGTGTGTGAATGTTAGTTTAAAATTTAGGGAAATAGAAAATAATATAATTCCTTGATGTTTTGTGAAACAAACTAGGTGTTCTTTGTCCCTTCTTAATCAATCTCCTGCATTGAGCTCCCTCCCTCTCCTCAGCTACTATGCCAAACTACATTTTTAAGTCATTTTGCAAAGCACTGATAGGATTTTCTCAGCTTAAAGCCCTTTTAAAGGGGAGAAGGGCAGTATTTTGTAGCACAGCCTGATTTTGAAAACATTGTGTAGTTATGGATTACCTTGAACATCTGATCCTCTTACTTGTACCTCTTAAATAATAGGATTAAGGGAGTGATCCATCATGCCTTATTTATATGGTGATGGAGATTATACACAGTGACTGTTTTGCATGCTGGACAAGTACTCTACCAATTGAGCTATATTCCCAACCATCAGAGTTTTTGTTTATAGAATTTTGAATTAATACACTCAATTTTGTAGTATATTCTGCATTTTGTTATATTCTTTGAGCTGTTATAACAAAACATATATTTTTCATATATTTAAGTACTGTCTAAAGGTATTTGTGATATGCATAGTGATAGTGTCTGGATCCCCTCACGAATTCAGACATTGCTTGTTTACTGTTTTGCTTCTATTCACTGACTGAAAATTATCAATGAATAACAGGAAAATGATTTGCATATCTTTGAAATGTGTAAAATTTTACAGGCCCCTTAAGAAATCTGAATGATCAATCACTTTATAATTTGATACTGGTGATATATGATTCCATGATAGGATGTCAACTGACAATTATTAAAATATTTTTCTGGATCTTTCTATTCACCTGGGTTACTAACATCTCTTTCCCCACATATTTCCAACATTTTCAAATATATCCATACTTTATCTTCTACTTCTAACTTGGTCCTTAGTCTCCCATATTTACATTTTAGCATATGTAATTTATAAATGTGGGTGTCTTCTCCTTAAGGGTGCAATTCCAAGTAGATTGTATTTTGTTGCACTCTAGAACCTTGGGGCTTCAGTGGTTTTTGAGCCAGCACAAGCATGAGCAGTGATGTGTGTGGTAGAGCTTCACTCCAGTAGAGAACTCAATCTCATTGCAAAGGACATCAAAGCCTTTCCAAAGATCCTGAACTTTGGGAAAAGCAAATTCACACAACTAACTTACCACTTTGCCTTGTAGAATGTTTCTATCATTTAAATTTTCAGATGTTAGTCATTTTAGCATAGCCACATTAATATTACACAAAATATTCATACAGGGAATAACTAGAAACATTGAATAAAGGAGAATATTAACTGAATTATTTAAAACTCCAGTGTAGTGGTAAGAAATGGGCTTGAGTATGACAGCCACATAACGGAGTGAAGAAATAACAGATATAAGCTAGGAAAACACATGTACTAACATGCCCAATTAAAGTTTAAAAAGTCATATCTTCCCTGAGGAAAACTGAAAATAGTTAACAATAGAGGGGAAACATGAAGAGGCATTTGGTGTACACTGAAAATACATGAACCATAGAATTGTTTTCAATTAATTTTATAGCTGTATCCTCCAGGTTGCTGCTAATGTATCTGATAAAGCTTTAAGGGATTTGTTATTAGCTAGAGAGAAGGAAACACATTTTCTAAATGTTCACCCCAAGTTGCTTTAGGAATGATAAAATACAATTGTAAGCCTCCTTCATTAAGGTGATGTTTCCAGCCAATGCATTGTTTGCAGTACAATGAATCAATAGGAAGATACTTAAGCAGTAGTTTTGACCTGATCACTGCCCATCTGAAATTCAGTTTGTAATTTGTGTCTGGAGAATTTTTAAATGAAAATTTTTATGATCTATTTTTTACGACTTTAAGACTTTTACTATGATAACTGTACATCTTTTGGAGCCATGCCTGTTTGGTAAAAGAGAATTAAATTTAGTTTAAAGCATGTTCAGTCTGAGAGATGTGAAATCATTGGTAAAGCTTGGACTCATTGGAATTTGAATATAACTGTTACAGAAGAGTCTAATGGAAAAAATTAAAATTATAAATCTATTTTTAACATTTTCTTGATGTGGGATTCCCCTTTGTATGTTGTGATTAGCACTGATTAATAAAGAACTGCTTTGAACCCATGGGAGGGCAGAACAGAACTAGGTGGGGAAAGCTAGGATGAATGATGAGAAAAGGAAGGCAGAGTCAGAGACAGACTCCTGAAATTTACCTGGTAAGCCACAGCCTCATGGCAATACACAAATTAATGGAGACGGGTTAATTTAAGATATGAGTTAGCCAGAAATATGCTTAAGCTATTGGCCAAACAGTATTGCAAATAAAATGGTTTCTGTGTGATTATTTCAAGGCTGAGAAGCCAGAAACAAAGTAACGGCTTCCTATAACACATTTTCTTTTTAAACTTTAAAGACAAGAGTTTTGCTACATTGCCTAAGGTAGCTTTGATCTCACTCAATAGCCCAGGTAACTCTTAGACTGACAATCTCCCTGCCTCTGCTCCTGTGTATGGATAAATAATTTTTAAAAAATATTTATTTATCTATTATGTATACAATATTCTGTCTGTGTGTATGCCTGCAGGCCAGAAGAGGGAACCAGACCTCATTACAGATGGTTGTGAGCCACCATGTGGTTGCCGGGAATTGAACTCAGGACCTTTGGAAGAGCAGGCAATGCTCTTAACCGCTGAGCCATCTCTCTAGCCCCATAAGTAAATTTTTTTATACATCTACCATTTAAAATAGATTTTTTTTCAAAAATTAGTTATAAAAGTGATTCACAGGGCTGTTCTTTATAAAAAAAATTGACTATAGCAAATCAGTGGGGTTTTGTGATTAGTATAATTTTTAAAAAATATTTATTTATCTATTATGTATACAATAATATACATAATAAACAGTTATGTATATGTATAGAATAAACAGTTGCTAATGGGTTAATGCAGCCCTGCAATTCAGATATGATCCCTGACACAAGGGCAAACTTTTACCATATCAATTTTTAAATTTTAATTACTTTTAATTATATTTAAAACCTAAGGAATATGAGGAGGTTTTGAATAGAATATGATATTATAATAGTTACTGTTATAGTGATACTTTTAGTTTCTAATGTAACTTGAAAGCATACATAGTAAATGGCAAACATATTTTCAGATCTAACGTATTTCAGATCATCATTGTACAGCAGGTCAAAAGAACTTTGATACTGTCACTTAACTTCTCTTTATACCCAGAAGGTCTCAGGAAAATGAGGAAGACCCATTTCTCAGCCTCTATTACAATGAAATAGGCACTTTTATCAGTGTGGCTATTACTATACCAATTACAGTTAAATCTACTCCTAACTCCACAAATACCCATAGATTCATTACCTCCATCCCCCTGCAAAGCCCTACAGAGCTAAACCTGATATAGGTGACAGGCATAGACATAGAGTTGATGTCACCACTTTGAAGTAAGTTCACTTTGAGGAACATCTATAGAAAAGATATTTAAATGATATGTTACAATTTCAACACAAGAAATGGGCAAACTACTTACACTACTGAAATTTGGGATTATTTGTTTCAACATAGGCAGGTGGATATTCCCCTACCAGACAAGTATGTTCCTTAATATTGAGGAAACATGAGTATGTTTAATGTAGGCTGGTACCAAAAGTCAACACATGAGGCTAAACTATACAAACCTTGCTCTACAGAACTTTTCTACTCAACAATAACCACTAGACTATTTTAAATAATAATTTCATTCTTCCAGAAAGTGTATAGTAAGGAATGATTGATTCTGTGGTTCTTGTTATATAATCAGGTTTTAATCATACTTTCATTGTCAATGTGAAAGAGGAAGGTTTTTCATCTTTCCCACTTTTAACTAAATGATTAAACACCATCCATGTCTTAATGTCTTGGAAGTGACAGAGTCATCATAATATACACTGACAGTACATCCATTTCAGTGTCATATTTCTATCACTTTAATAAGTAACTGAAAGCCACGAGAAAATTCATATTATGCTTCCAAATAATAAGTATGTGAACTTCATTAAGATTTTGTTAAGGCAACTCTCTTGCAAGTAGCACAGAAGTTATGAATATGCATATTCCTCTATGGACCTCACCATGCAAGGTTATGTTAAATTTAAATAGCTAAGTACAATTCAATTACAATACATCCCTTAGCTGTAATAGGATACACTTACAAAGATTAGGTAAATGAGGCATTATCTACATAAACAACTCAGTTTTGCAAATCTTTGTAAATAGTGCAATATTATTTGAAATGCTATGAGAATGGTACTTATAAAACCATTAGTATTAACATTTCTGTTTGATTATACTTTAAAACATTTGGTTGTGTCCTTAACATTGTCTTAGCATAAATTTAATGTTTTTTTCCTTCTAGTGTTAGCATGTTCTATACTAGCCAGAATTACATTCATTGTAAAATGAGAAAAAAAAAGTATAAAAAGAGAGAATTAATGGAGCATGCAATTTTGGGGATGAAATCCAAAAGAGTGACACACACACACACACACACACACACACACACACACACACACACTCTTTCAAAATACCTTATTTAATGTCATATATTAAATAATATATGAGATAGAAGGGTGCTCATCATCGATTAAAAGGGAGGAGATGGATAAAGCTCTTACAAAGCAGCCTGGTAGGATCAGTTTTCATTCTGGAATTTTTAATTTTAATTCCTTCATTATCTTACTAGTATATTTATGCTAATATGGAAACTATATCTTCATTTGTACCATGAAAAAAACTAAACTTAGGAAGGGTTTAACTATGGGACATGGAACACTATATTTATTTTATCCTGAGTACAGTGTCCTTGAAAAAAATGATTTACATAGCTGTATTAGAGAAATAATTTATATTGATTATCTAATTAATCAATTTTACTGTGAATATCTGTTTCATTAAATAATAGTTCCTCAACTTTCTTGAGAAATATATATTAAATATCAATAAAAATGGAGTGGAAATATATATACATATTTATATAGAGTATAAATAAATAATATGTGAAGTAAACAGAGTTTATTTGTATTTTATTTGAGAGAAGGTCTTTTTTTATTTTATGTTGGCCTGAAACTCACCATATAGCACAGGATGACTTTGAACTACTCAGGCCTCTATTTGTCTAATGTTGAATTACATGTGTAAAAAACTATGCCCATATTTCCCAATATTTTTTATAATTGTTACATTTAAAGGGAAATATGCTAAAGAGATTTGCATTGGTATGGATCTTGCTTTATTGATACAAATTTAAGATCAATTTTGTTATATATATACATATATATATATTTCTGATCTTGATTAGGTATTGTGTTTGTGTAGTTCATTTCAAAATGTAATGTGCAATTAAAAATATAGATAAATAGAAAATCATCTATAATAGTCAAGCTTGTAGTTATGTTAGTTAGATTTTCTAGATGTATAGAAATATATTTCAGTTTCTAGGTATTCTTCATATCTTTCAGAGACCTTCAGATTATGGCATTTAAAATGTTTTAATATCTTAGGACTTTTCATGACGATGAGACACATCTGCTCCTGGCAGCACCAAGGATGATGGGCATTGAAGAGGCTCCTTATGCAGTTGATTGGCCATTTGGGCAAGAAACTGCTCTTGCCTGGAATGCTTCATGGTATGCTATAAAAAATGAACATGCAGAACCCACAGAGAAATGACTGCTGAACTTGCCTAAAGGTGAGATGATACTTTGGGGTTCCTCTTCATGAAGGAGTCTGTGAGACATTCTGAAGGACACTGAAGAAAATAACTGGCCAACTGCCAATATAGGCGGAACTGTCTTTGAAATTTCCTGCTTCATGGAAAAGTCTGCTGGATGCTATGGGCCTATAGAATGAAGATGGATGTTCCAATATTACAGAAAAACTTTGGGTGACTGTCCAGGCAGCAAGATTTTTCTGTCAATTCCAGAGTTTTGGAAGTTGCTTACAATGTACTTCCTGTTTACTTAGGTAATATTATATCCTTCTGGAGTTTTTGATAGAATTAAAGAATTTATAGTCATAGTTTTCCTTAGTTATAGGAAAAGATAAAGTAAATAGAAATATTTTTAACTAATTCTTGTTTGATACCTAATTTGTTATATGTAATTTTACTATGTTAAAGTTAAAATCTTCTTTTTTATTTAAGCAGAAAAGGGACGGTGATGTGGGAGTCCCCTCTGTGTGCTGTGATTATCATGAATGAATAAAGAAACTGCCTTGGCCTGTTGGTAGGGCAGAACTTAGGTAGGTGGGGAAAACTAGGCTGTATGCTGGGAAGAAGGGCAGAGTCAGAGGAGCACCACGGAACCGCCAGAAACAAAAGCTGAGAATTTTATCCAGTAAGCCACTACCTTGTGGTGATACCCAGATTACTAGAAATGGGTTAATTTAAGATATAAGAGTTAGCCAATAAGAAACTAGAGCTACTGGGCCAAGCAATGATTTAATTAATACAGTTTCTGTGTGGTTATTTTGGGGCTAAGCTAGCTAGGCAGCCAGGACTAACAAGTGGCCCCCTCCCACTACAACTTGAGAGAAGGTCTTTTTTTTTTTTATTTTATTTTAGGCTGGCTTGAAACTCACCATGTAGCACAGGATGACTTTGAATTGCTTTGTTTGTATGAGGTGTTGTCTTATTGCCAGATTGAACCAAGAATATATAATTTAATACTAAGAAATTCTATGATGGTTATTTAATGTTCACATCTTACAGATCAATTAATATAAATGAATTTATTGAGGTCATATATTAAGTACAATATGAAAGCTTAAAATTTCAAAGGTTAGAATCTAGGAAGTCATTCTCAAGGGTCATATCTGAACCACTCTCCTAGAGCACCTCTTTAATAAAACAAATTTGCTTCTCTGTTCTGGACTTGAATGCAGTTGAAATTGTTACAGAATATCAATGGTATTGGGCGTACAGTATAAAACTATGGTTAGTGTAGATCTTGTCTTTTTTACTACTCATATAGATTAGATCTATGTATATCTCTCTTAGGGTCCTCATTGTTGTCTAGGTTCTCTGGGATTATGATTTGTGGGGTAGTTTTCTTTGTGTTTAAAAACCACTTATAGGTGAGTACATGTGATAATTGTCTTTCTGGGTCTGAGTTACCTCACTCAAATTGATGTTTTCTAGATCCATTCATTTGACTGCAAAATTCAAGATGTCATTATTTTTCTCTGCTGTGTACTACCACATTGTGTAAATGCACCACATTTTCCTTATGCATTCATTGGTAAGCACATTTAGGTTGTTTCCATGTTCTGGCTATGACAAACAATGCTTCTATGAACATAGTTCCTGAGTCAATTGGGATCATTGGGACCTTGGGAGAGGGTTGAAGTATAGGGGAGAGGCAGGGAGGGGAACAGAGAAAAATGTAGAGCTCAATAAAAATCAACAAAATAAAAAAAATCTATGGTAAGTGGGGAAAGCAACATATGAACAGCAGAAATGGATCCCCATTCTATTGGTGACTCAGTCTCCTTGATACTTGGTCTCAGATGTGAAGTGCTTGGAAAGCTAGTCCATGCAGTGTGTGACGGGCGATGGGAACTGTCAGACAAATGTAAAAGACAGGCTTGTTATTTTCAGTGTCTACCTACAGGTTTGTCGGAGACCAAGATGGACTTTTTATTGGGTTAGCAGGAAAAACAGATTCCCTGGTATAGCTAAAAAAAAAAAAGATTTACAAAAAGAAAAGAAAGTACTGACAAAGATGTTAAAGACCCCAATTTGATTTTCTCTGTTTACATTTAAAAAGATTTATACTTATAATTCACTGTGAAAAGTAGTATGAAATTATAAATAGCTGTGAACTAAACTAGTTCTGAATATATAATATTTGAAAGTTTAAAACACTTAATAGGAAAAAATAGATGTCTCAGCCAATAAAGGTGCTTGTTGCCAAATTGAGGACCAAAGGACCATCCTCAGAATCTACAAAGTATAGGAGAAAAGCAGTTCCTTCTGATTTTCCTCTGATCTCCACACATGGGTATGAATGTGCATGTATGCAAATACACACCTTCCCCTCCACCGGTCTATGCACCCTCTACACACAAGTAATTTAGTATAACATCAATTACCACAACAAAGGCATTAAGTATGTTATTATGCACTGATAAGCAAGGTGCAGAATGGTTCTTGGTATCAGTGGTGCTTTGACTCATGCCCCTTTTTTTCTTCATCTCTTTCCATCTTGAATTACTAAAACCCACAGGTTTAATCAGGAAGTTGTAAATGGAGAATGTACTTTTGTTTTGCAACTGCTCAGCCCTGAATAATCACACAGAAACTATATTAATTACAACACTGTTTGGTCAATAGCTTAGGCATATTCTTAGATAGCTCTTAGATCTTAATTTAACCCATTTCTATTAATCTGTGTATCTCCATGAGGTTGTGGCCTACCAATAAGGTTCTGGTGTCTGTCTTCTTTGGCAAATATATGGTGTCTCCTTGAGTCTGCCTACTTTCTCTATATAAATCTCTGTTTGGATTTCCTGCCTGGTTTTATTCTACCCTTCTATAGGCCAAAGCAGCTTCCTTATTAACCAATGGTAATAAATACATTCACAGCATACAGAGGGAAATCCCACATCATCTCCCATTTTCTGTCTAAATAAAAATGAAGGTTTTTAATTTTAACATACTAAAATTATATATAACTTAATAGGTATCAAGCAAGAATTGCAGTTACAATATTTATATCTACTTTATCTTTTAACTAAGGAAAACTATAATTATAGCTATCTGGTCTTCAACTCCATTAAAGACCATAGAAGGATATAATATTACCTAAGTAAACAGGAAGTGCATTTAAAGCAACTTCCAAAATTGTAGAATTGACAGAGACATCTTGCTACCTGGATAGTCACCCTAAAGTTCCTCTATAATGTTGGGGCATCCATTTTCAATCTACAGGATCATAGTAGCTGGGAAATGTTTCCATGAAGCAGGAAGTTTGAAAGACTATTTTGCCTATATTGGCAATTTGTCAGTCACTTTGATCTGCATCCTACAGAGAAAGGTGTTGGGGAAAAGACTGAAGTAAGCAAATGGTAACCCAAGCTAAAAATGTATGAACAAGCCTATGAAAACCTACTTGTTTTGAAGTTTTTTAAAAAGTGTAATTTTTTTAAAGCAATCTGAATATGGATATTTTGTATTGGTGAACAATGCTGTTCCTAGAAGATTTTGGTTTTAAATGAAAAATCTCAGGGCCAGGCTTACCACTTCTTGTTCAAGGTGGGGAAAAGAAACATTAAAAATATAGATCATTGTCATTACTGTGGGTGCCTACCATTAGCTTAAGGTTGACCTTGTTGCTAAAGTCACCACATAATTTGGTTGCTTCCCATAGGCAAAACAATAACCAATAGATGAGGAAACTGTCTCCTTGATGTCTAGGTTTCACAGTACTGGTACGTCCCATGTGAGTTATTGGGAGAGAAAAGAGATCAAAGGTCTCACCCAGCCCTGGACCTTGCATGCTAAAACACTATCCTGCTAAGAATATTCTAGTTCTAGTTGCAACTACTGGTACAATAATGGAATGAATGTTTACGGGAGCACCTAACTACTTTCTTGATTGGATTAGAGGTATGATCCACAATAAAATTTAGCATCTAGTACTGAAAATTAGAACAAAATTTCTTGACCAGGGAGATCATAGGCTTTAAGAATCACCATTAAGAGGGAGAAGTTGTATTGCTGTTTTGCTAAATGGTAATGTTAGCAAACTACCTTCTTAATATTTTTGTCTATATCCATAGATTTGTGCAGATTTTAACCTTTCATTGCAGTGGAATAGTGGTTAGTGCAGAAAAACCTAATAGTTCAAGATGCTAGAAATAAGCAACTGTGAGTGCTCAGTCATAGCCAGGAAATTCTTATGAATTTTCCCCTTTACCCCTAAAACTCAAAGAACATCATGGAAGAAGAGTCAGAAAGAAAGAACTGGAAATGGGGCAGGGTTGTTGTAATAGCTGTTGCGTAAATATCCCACAGCAGCTGTGGTTACTTGCACAAAATGTTGATAAGATTAATCAGTTGAAAATACTAACATGAGTGAGACAGGTCTAAAAGGGCTCCATCCCTAGCAGAAATAGGTTTTGGTCACTGTGGTTGCCAGGGGAGGAAGAATTATTGCCCTTAATGGGAAAGGGTAAGTTATTTTACTACTATGGACAAGGAAAGATGCATTGACATTCCTTAGCTTTCATAGGCTCACACCTGAGAATCCTGGAAAAAAGACAGATTATTGAGAGAAAAGCATAACAAATTCACATAGTCAAATCCTATGTTGTACTAGAATTTAGAAATGAAGAGTAACAGATTCAAGAAAAAGGGTCATTTTTAAATGTTTAGTATTGGTGAAGAATGATCAGCCACATAACAAATGTAAATTCTTGGAAAGGTATGACCTGGTGATGTTGGATAAGGACAGGGAGGCTTGCCAAGGTTTCCATGGCGCAGCTGTGTAGCATACCTTCCTCTCAGTCAGGACCCACTAGAGGGAGTCTCCAAGGGAGAAAGGAGAGAACCAACCTTTCCACTTTAGCGGTTTTCTTTGCAAAAAGTAGTTTTCGTTTCTATGCTCTACCTTAAAGAAAAGAATTTTAGTTTCTGAGTCTCATTTTGAAAGACGAAGAGGAAATGGGTATGCCATACAGGAGGCTGCCTGGGAGACATTGCTTGCAAGGTCTTTGTAACCTTTAATTCCAAGTACTTACAATGACAAAACATCATATTTTAAAGTATCTATCATGTTCTGATTTCCAATGTGCTGCTATTCATGTACAACAATAAGTAACTAGTGAGAAAATAATAACAAAGAAGACATGACTGAATCACTTCAAGACATCCAAAACATCTAATTATATAGATTTCTCTGATTTCCCAATGTCTTTTTTTTTTTAATTGATGTAGAGTTTGGGCAGAGGTGAATTACCAAAAATTTGAACAAAAGAAAAAGATTATAGTTACCTATACCTTGATTATTAGGGTCATCTATAAATACAGCCTCTACATTTAACACTTTTAGATAGATGTAAGAATAAAACAAAAGTGGAAATTTCCTATTACTTCTAAGTTTACATGTCAAAGGAAGAAAACAAAGATTCTGAGCTTGATTTCATGGAGATATTCCACTGTCACCATTATTTCTCTTTGGATTCCTCTCTAATGCTGAGTCTTTGGTAAATAGTGACCGGGACCACTGTAAAGCAATGAGCATTGTCAGTCCTTAAGACCAGTGAGCTAATTTATATTTGAGGTGTTCTTTGTAGAATTTTGAGCCTCTGAAGCAGCCATACATCCCTGAGGACATTACCTCCTTAAAGCTCTTAACAGGCCTATTTGGATTGCCTATTATATGAGAGGGCAAGATATGTCCTTGGTCTTTACCAGAAAACCTTCAACTAAATTGAGATCTTCTGATATTCCAGACTAATTAGAATATTATATTTCCATCTAGAGCAGTGGTTCTAATCTTCCTAATGCTGCGACCCTTTAATAAAGTTTCTCATGTTGTAGTGACACCCAATCATAAAATTTTCTATTGCTACTTCATAATTGTTATTTTATTTACATTACAATGCAAATATCTAATATGCAAGATAACTGACATGTGAATGCAAAGGGGTCGTGATTCACAGGTTGAGAACCACTATGCTAGAGGGAGGACTCTGGTCCTGTTCTGTTGTCTGGTAGTCAAAATTCCACTGTTTCAGTTCCTGGTTTTACAAACTGCTTATTATTTTGGATGTGTGGATGTGTAGGAGGTGATTCTTACTCAATAAACTTGAAGATAATTAATATATCCTTAGTTACCGGACACACAAATCTTTAGAATGTTTTATGTTTGGGTCTGCAAGATCGCTCAGCAAGTGGGTAATGATTCTTCCTGCTCCAAACCCTATGACCTGAGTTTAGTCCCTGAGACTCACATGATGGAAGAGGACAACTGCACCAAATGGGGCTTTATAACCTCAACACAGATTACCTGCATCCACCAAATAAATAGATGCACAAAAGACATTATATGCATTTTAAAACTGATGAAATTAGTTATCTTTACTTCGACATAATTAGCTCCTTTACTTTGATAAAAATAGCCAATAGAATCTTATTTCATGAAAACTTTTCTTTAGTATTCTTCTAGAAACAATAACAAACTTTCTTATTGATAAAAAACAGTAGCCTTTGAGACATAATTTTGTTCACTCTCATGTGATGCATGAAATGACATTTAACCCTACTTACTATTATATTAACCTTACAATCCTCAAAAATAAAAACTTGAGTTCCTTACTGTACTAGGAATCCCAGTTTGGTGTTTCTGCTACATGCATCTTTACTCAGTTTCTTGTGCTATGGAATTAATTATAAGTGTTTGAGCTAAATTCATAAATCATGAAGGGGTTTCCTTTGTTGTCCTCCTTAAGTGACTGCAATCTCAATGGCCATGGATATTCCCTACATTGCTCTTGTAAATGGTTATTACATTTGAACTCTGAAGACTTAGAAGCAATTTGTATTCTCTGATGGGACTTTGTCTTTGAAATGCCCTACCTTTTGTTATCTAAATGGAATGTCAATGTTAACTTTCTAGTTTACTCTCATGAGAAAAAAAAAAACAAAACATATGGTTCATAGTTTTAAAACAATATATTTGTAAATTTCTTGCACTTACCAAGAGATAAATGCCATTTTTATATATTTGTGTAAAAAGTATAGAACTCAGTGTTAGGGATAATTTTCCTGATTTTCTCCTGCAACTTACATTGCTATCCAATATGATCCACTTTTATCTATTTCCTTATACATTCCTCCTATTATTTTTAATCTATAGCTCTATTTATATATTATGAGCAAAGGCTGAGCAATTATAAACAATTGTATAAGAGGACATAAACACTAATTATAAAATCCTGAATTAATATATAGGCTTGCCATGTTTATTACACAACTCACATATCTGTTATCTGGACAAGACTTTCATGAAATCAAGCTTTCCATTATGAATGAAGGAGGAGCTCATGAAGCCCCACCCCTTAGGAAGGAACTATTAGAGGTAAATAACTGCTAAAAAAGAGAATCATTGCTTTTTAGACTTTTTTCAATTGGTCTTTGGTAGACTTCCCTTGTTCCAGTTGATAGTACCGCAAAAATGCACACATGGCTGGGAAGTACTAAGCGAAACTTAGTAGGTTATTTAAAAAGGAGAGCAGTGGGGGGGGGGCAGAGGTGGAGACAGAGAGACAGGGAGATAACATGCATTTGTGACAGTCCAGAGGTAGATGTTGGGGTTAATGGGGTATGTATGACTGTATTTTGTGATGCATATGTGTGAAATTGTCCAATAATAAACAAAAATTTAGAGCATCTAAATATGAATTAACAATTATGATTCCTGTGTAAAATAAATGAAGAACAATAGTTTTAGTTTTTGTTGTGTTTGTTTAACTTCTGGACAGACAAATGCAATGTTTGATTTGCTGCAAAGTTAATTTGCATGTGTCATTTTTCCAGAAATAAGTCATCTGGAAGAAGTGGAAAATAATCATTCCCTTCTTTGAAAGAGTAAATATTTTTCAAACATTAGCCACTATTTTATAGAAACATTCATATTTAAAAGATGTATTAGCATATTAATGGAGAGCTTCAGGTCCTCCTAGAACTCCTTCTCCCCCCACCAAGCATCCTGTGAAATTTTATTTCATCACCTGAAACAAACAAAAACCCATCAGTTCAATGTTCATCTATTTATCTAAGATATTTGCATTCCAAACAGGGAAACATAGAGATGAAAATTTAATATTAAAAGGGTTCTAGAAATAATGGCAAAAAATAATTATAAGAACACCTTAAAGTAATAAACTTTCCTGGATATGCCATGCATTTGATATATTGTTTTGTAACCACATTTGTCGGAGAGAAGGTAGTGAAAATATCTTATCTGTGAAAAATAAAAATCATGATATTATTAAAATGCAATCACATAAGTGAATATCACGACATAGTTGTTGTGCAATCTGTATATTGAATATAAAAACTAAAGATAGGTAAAACTGAAGAAGGTGATGAACAGTAAGGTAGTTGCATTGAATTAAGTTCTAGAGGAGCAATAAGGTAAGAGGAACTAAACAAGATTAAACATATTAAACATTAAATAATATACTATTTGACTACACAATGAATAAAAACAAATTGCACAACACTGGGTTATAACAGCAATTACATGCTAAAATGGAAGGGGGAAAGGCAAGGAGGTCTTTATCCTACATAAAGAATTAAAGACAACCAAGAAATCCTGATAGTGGGAGAAATAGTTTTCAAAAAGCAAGAACATGTTAATTGGTTATAAAATTCTAAATGGTCATCCTTGAGAACAATGTACAAACACTGTATAATATAATTACATATTTAGTATATATAATTATCTGTATATATATCATATATATATATATGTTGGAACAATTAATAAAAAAGGTTACCATAATACAAAAAAGACCAAGGAGAGTTATACAGGAGTGTTTGGAAAGAAGAACAAGAAAGGAAAAATGATCTATTTGTTTATTTTTTTATATCTTATTATTTTTATCATGCCGAAAAAGAAATGAAAAAAGAATAAACTACTTTTTGGAATAAACTACTTTTTTTTCCTCTGTGGAGTAATTGGAATGATAACCGATGGATCTGAAATACGATAATGAATATCTTAGTACTAGTTTCAATTTTGTGACTAAGGAACAGTGATTCTTACATATACAACTTTAAATTGTACTTGATTAATTTTCACAAAATTACAAGCCCAAATGATCCATGTCTTACAGTAACTATTGTTTAGGTTTCTTAAAGTCTCTTAAATGCAGAGGTTTAAAGTTGAGTAATCTATTGTCCAAGAAATCTAATTTGTTGTCTTTGTAGAGTCACCAAATGCTGCAGCAACATAAACTTTCAATTGGATAAACAATCTCTAGTTTTTCTCCAGCCTAGTTTCCAGCTTCTTCCAAAGTAATCTTCCTATTACTTTCAAACTTCCAGCTATTAGATTTCTTCTTTGTCTGACCTTCTATCTTTCCCTCCCCATCATCCTCTCCCTTACTCTTCTTCTCCCTCTCCCACCGGTCTGTCCTTTTCCCACTCTTATTGTTCCATTTCTATTTCCTTCCAGGAGTGGGGTTTGTTTAATTGTGATGAAATAAAAAACACATTTCAATATTTTTGAGCATTTACCAATGATTTTGTTGAAGAGACAACAGCAACAGGAAAGAGATGAAAATATTCCTTTAAAATATTTGCTTTTAAGAAATTAATAATAATGCCTGTAACACACACACACGGACACACACAGACACACACACACACACACACACACACATATATATATATACATATATATATATATATAAATCCTGAAAATTTGAGAAAAATTATAGTTACTGTGCCCTTTTGTGTTTGTAATGAAGAACAGATTTAAATACATTATTCTCAATATCTTTGTATCGGCTCTACCTTCCTAGTACCTATAATAATTTAAACTCTTATTTTTTCCTTACCAAAGCAAATTAAAATATGTAAATAAGTGAAGGAATATGTGTGTCATTATCTTTTTATTTTAGTTTCTATAAGATATTTTAAACTTCCCAGGATTTTCTGACACAGAATCCATCTACCTCTCTACGGACCCTAGTTACTTTGTTAGAGAACTGTATTAGAAATCATGATCAAGCACAGTCGGTGTGTTGGTTGCTAGTGACTTGCTCTTGCTTCTAATACCTGGCAACTGGTGAATAAATGACACTAGATAAACATGTCTGTGCATTTATGCACTGCATGGACAAATTTCTAACAATATCTACATTTAATTATCTTAATCCACACTATGATAAGTTTAAGTGAATACCAATGTATCCTATTCTGACCTATCATCATAAAGGCTTTGCTATCCCAGCTCCTCAGCCTTCCCATAACCTCACTTTCCAATTTCTAGGGACATAGTTTCCAAAATCTAACATTCTTGAAGGTATTTATTAAATTCTTCTATAAATGTAGAGCTATCATACTTTTTAAGAAGTGCACTCATGAGAACAACTTTATGAACTGTAATAGAGTGTTTATTAATAAAAAATCTTGAATTTTTTTTATTTTACAAACTTACTCCTTCCCAGAAGTTAGTGAGTTTTTGTGTGTACAGTTATTTATTTTCATGCGCTGCTTTCTATTCTTCTGATATCGTAAATAGATTTTGGAAAACAAGTATTTGGATGGCAGTGTATTCAGATAGATGGTAAAGTAGGCTCAAACTCTTAGGTTTGATGTCAATTATCATTCATATGAAGGTCAATTTTTCATATTATGAAGTTCTATGGAGCTTGTCTATAATCTAGTACTACGTTAACACAGACTTTACTCTGTCTCTAGAATGTCATGTAAATGAAGCCACTGAATATTTAGCCTTGTGAGATTTTTTTTCCACTAATAGTATGTACTTAAGGTTTCTACAGCAATTAACCTTCTTGATTTACTTATGTGTTTCTTTTTGTCATGTAATAACAGTGCTGTAGATACAGATATATTGCAATTTTTAAGCTTGTGGAAGCAAGAAGGTAATTGAAACATTCAGTGACTGTCTCCAGTTTTGCTATGAATGAGTTAGTAGTTAGAAATCTTTCTGTATGCATGTCATGAGAACATGGCTTAAATTTCACTAAAGAAGCACAAATGAGTAATATTGTTAAGCTATAAGAACAAGTTTCAATATATGGAAGCATAAGTCCCTACTGTAGTACCCTATAACAGACTTTTTTCAAATGTAAGAGATTACAGACTAGTTTAGCAATACAGAAATCTAATAGACACTACTTCAGTAAGTTTGCTGCTGGAGATTAATGACTATAACTCATGTTCATTGTATGATGGTATATATTAATAATATTTATATCATGTAAAGAATCCTATTTTGTGGCTTTTCTCCAATGATGTTAAAGTAATCCACTCATGAGACAATCAGCTGAAAAATAGCAACTAAGATAGATTTTTATTTTCTTTTTTTTTCCCATACATTGTTTTGTTTTATTTTTTTCCATTCAAGAACATAATTAAAGAAATAAATTTTTTTTCTTTCTTCCCCTTCTCCCAGTCCCCTCCCACTACCCCCCCACCCCTCCTCCCTCCCCCTTCTTCCTTGAAAGAGGGCATGGTGCCCTGCCCTGTTGGAAGTCCAAGGCCCACCCCCATCCCTCCTGGCCTAGGAAGGAGTGCATTCAAAAAGACTCGGTTCTCAAAAAGTTAATACATGCAGAAGAGAT
>PVIU01017216.1:0-42671 GCA_004026605.1 Ondatra zibethicus
TCTGGTTTGATCATATGCTCATTCAGTCCCAGTCCAGCTGGATTGGTGCGCTCCCATTAGTTCGTCCCCTATAGATCTTATCATGACTTGTGTGGGAGCATGGAATTTCCATCCTAGTGCCCATTTGTCACACAAGTATGTGATAATTCAGCCTCTCCTACCTCATAATGAAATATCAGACTTTCATGCATATTTTCAAAATTAAAATATGATTTGATAATTTTCCCCCTCCCTTCCCACCAACTCTACTCATGCTCCTCTCTCTTTCACTCAAATTCATGGCTTCTTTTCCTTTAATTATCACTGTTACATATACATGTGTGCACATATATATGTTTGTGTGTATACATATATATATAATTATATGAATAACCATAAAATGAAACCTAATGGGCCCATTTAATGTTGCTAGTATTTGTATTTGTTTAGGACTTACCACATAGTATTGGATAGCCAATTAGTGGGCTCATCCCTGCAGAGACTGGTTCCCCTTCCCTAAGCAGTTATTCATTTCCTATAATTCCTGTTCAGGGCTGGGACCCTGTGATATTTCCTCTTTTACATTAGCAGTTTTATTGGTGTTGTCATGGTTCAGGTCTTGTTTAGGAAGCCATATTTTTGGGGAAACACAGGTATAGCTTCCTTGCCACTTCTAAAACATACAATCTGGCAGCAGACTTCCTCTTCTTCTGGCTGTTACAATTGCTCTGCCTGTTCTTTCTTGATGTTTCATGAGCCTCAGGTGTGAGGGCTATATGATTGATGTATTAGTTGTGGATGGGCAACCCATGATCAGTAGACTTCATTTTGATCAGTTCTGGCTTTCTGTACTGGTATACATCTGAAATGAGAAGGTTTCTAGATGAAAGATGAAAAATAGACTTTTTTTGTGGATATAAGGTTAGATACTTAGAACTGCAGATAGGAATTACATCAGCTTAGTAAACTGGTAATAGTAGATTCTCCTCTAAGGTCTATGACCTCACTAGCCCTGGATAATTGGGTCAGTTTCCTGAACCACATATAATTTAATACTGTTAAAGTGCACTAATATCAATTAGAGAGCTGTTTGTTATTGGTGAGCTATAAATGCCACTATTGCACCTTAATGCTGTGGGACAATGGTCTTGTATCCTGTAAAGATTTGTCACTTGTATTGGTTTAATAAATACAAGTAGCCAGTAGCCAGGCAGGAAGTAGAGGTGGGGTGACCAGAGCAGGAGAATTCCGGGAAGAGGAAAGGCTCAGTCTGCAGTCATCAACCAGACCAAAATAAGCAAGATGAGAATGCATCACTGATAAAAGGTACCAAGCCACACGGCTAACACAGACAAGAATTATGGACTAATTTTAGATGTAAGAATTAGTTAATAAGAAATTCTGAGCTACTAGGCCAACCAACCAGTTTATAATTAATATAGACTTCTATGTATTTTCTTTGGGATTGAACAGCTGCAGGAATGGGCATGACAGAAATCTCCACCAACAATTGACAACAACACGGCCTACTAAATCCACTCAAAACCTGGGAGAGTATGAGAGGTAATTCTAGAAACAAAAGAACAGAGTCAACCACGGCTTTTTGGTAACAGCATTTTCTCAGGTGGGCTCTGTTTGCAGGAGGCAAGCATGTCTCATTTAAGATAGGCTTCCTGGCTCAGCTTTAGCTGCAAAACCTTATAGCTCTTTCAAGAACACTCACCATGAAACACTTAAATGGTGTTGATGAATAGCCAACAACATGATTCTTGGTGGTGATGGGGATCTTGAAACTCCATAGAGTTGTGGCAATAAACATGTCTCCCACCAGTACCTCTGCCATGAAACTAGACTCTCAGGAAGCTAAGGAATGGGATGGATCCAGGTGTCAAAACCATGGCCTTAATCCTAGCCATATCACATAGCAAACTAAAGACTCATATGGTCAGAAAAAAGAGATATATTCAGTAAAGTTAGATTCAGACAAAAAAAGTTCTAGAGCATTTAAAGTGTGTTTAAAATAATATGTAGGCTTGGGAGAGAAAAGAAAAAGGATAAGGTCCTTGAAACAAAGAAAGAAAGAAAGAAAGAAAGAAAGAAAGAAAGAAAGAAAGAAAGAAAGAGTAGTTGGGTGTGATGCTACATACCTTTGATCCTAGGATTTGGAAGGCAGAGGCAGGCAGATTTCTATGAGTTCAGACAGCCAAAGGAACACAAAGATATCTTGTCTCAAAAAACCAAAAACTAAAAAGAAAAAGAAAAGGAATAGAGTTTAAAATAGAGCCATGTAAAGATGGAAAATACACAGAAAATCTGGATATTGTATATTATTGTGTTATCTTTGAATTGTCTGATGACTGAGGAAGGAGAAACAGCTGGTAAAACACATTTGATTATAAATGCTGCTTGATTAATTCAACATATGTATTTTGATAACGCCTTGGCTTCAAAATTTAAGTCAAAAGATATGTTACTTTGGAGCAGAGGTTTTGCTTTTGTTTCTACTGGAAATAAGAAACTGTGGATTCATTCTGGGTTAAGAAAAATCAGTTTTAATCAAGGAAGACCCCTGAAATATCTCTGATACGAGCAGAGAGCCCAGATGATGCAACATTTTAGAGGACTACTGTTGGAGTTTCATCTGAGTTTTAAATCCAGAACAGCCTCAAGACTGCTGGTTGAGATGATTAAGCCTCACAGAATATTCCAATCAGAACTTGACCATAATTCTAAATTTTCTTTAGGTCCCCATAAGATTATTAACACCCCCAGTCATCAGGAAGTAGCCTATAAAACTAGGCCCACATTCCCAAAATAAATAGATTATGGATGTTAGTCTTTGTTTAGAGTTACAAATTATTATGATTAATATCTCTGATTTTGATCTATCACCATGAACAAAATTCAAGTCCAAATGGATTAAAGACCTCAATATAAATCTGACCACACTGAACCTGATGGAAGAGAAAGTGGAAAGTAGCCTGCAATACATGGGCATAGGAGACCACTTCCTATGTATAACCCCAATGGCACAGACAATAAGAGCAATAATGAATAACTGGGACCTCCTGAAACTGAGAAGCTTCTTTTCCATTGAGGGGTACGTAGGTTGTTTCCATGTTCTGGCTGTTATAAATAATGCTGCTATGAACATAGTTGAACAAATGCTTATGTAGTATGGTTGAGCATCTCTTGGGTATATTCCCAAGAGTGGTATTGCTGGATCCTGAGGTAGGTTGATTCCCAATTTCCTGAGAAACCGCCACACTCATTTCCAAAGTGGTTGCCCCTGTGGCACAGACAAAAAGGAGAATGAAGTTAGACCCTTATCTCTCACCCTGCACAAAACTCAAGTCCAAATGGATTAAAGACCTCAACATAAATCTAACCACACTGAACCTGATAGAAGAAAAAGTGGGAAGTAGCCTGCATCACGTGGACACTGGTGACCAGTTCTTATGTAAAACCCCAAGGGCACAGACAATAAGAGCAACAATGAATAAATGGGACCTCCTGAAACTGAGAAGCTTCTGTAAAGCAAAGGACACAGTCATTAAGACAAAAAGGCATCCTACTGAATGGGAGAAGATCTTCACTAACTCCACATCAGACAAATGTCTGATCTCCAAAATATACAAAGAACTCAAGAAACTAGACATTAAAATTCTAAATTACCCAATTAAAAAATGGGGTAATGATCTGAACAGAGAATTCTCAACAGAAGAAATTCGAATGGCCAAAAGATACCTAAGGTCATGCTCAACTTCCTTAGTGATCAGGGAAATGCAAATCAAAACAACTTTGAGATACCATCTTACACCTGTCAGAATGGCTAAAATCAAAAACACTAATGATAGCCTATGCTGGAGAGGATGTGGAGTAAGGGGAACACTCATCCATTGCTGGTGGGAATGCAAACTTGTACAACCACTTTGGAAATAAGTGTGGCAGTTTCTCAGGAAATTGGGAATCGACCTACCTCAGGATGCAGCAATACCACTCTTGGGAATATACCCAAGAGATGCCCAATCATACTACATAAGCATTTGTTCAACTTTGTTCATAGCAGCATTACTTATAACAGCCAGAACCTGGAAACAACCTAGGTGCCACTCAATGGAAGAATGGATGAAGAAAGTGTGGAATTTATACACATTAGAGTATACTCAGTGGTAAAAACAATGACATCTTGAATTTTGCATGCAAATGGATGGAAATAGAAAACACTATCCTTAGTGAGATAACCCAGACCCAAAAAGGTGAATATGATATGTATTCATTTATTAGTGGACTCTAGCCATAAACAAAGGACATTAAGCCTATAATTCACAAGCCTAGAGAAGCCAAAAAGCAAGTTGACCCCAAAGAAAAGCATATATAGATCCTCCTGGAAATTGGAAGCAAACAAGATCACTGGGCAAAAGTTGGGAGCATGGGGGTGGGAGTAGGAGTGGGGGGGAAGGAGAAGGGAGAAGGGAAGGACTGGGGAGTGGGAGGTTGGAGATGGAGGTAGGGTGGATATAGGATCAGGGAAGAAGATATCTACATTAAGGGAGCCATTATAGGGGTGGCAAGAGACTTGGCTCTACAGGAGATCCCAGATGTCCACAGAGATGTCCCCAGCCAGGTCCTTGGGCGGCAGAGGAGAGGGTGCCTGAACTGGCCTTGTCCCATAGTCACACTGATGAATATCTTGATCATCACCATAGAAATTTCGTCCCATGGATGGAGATAGAGACAGAGACCCACATCCACATAAGAGCAATGGACTGAGCTCCCAAGGTCCAGTTGAAGAGCAGAAGGAGGGCAAAGATGATCAAGGAAGTCAGGACCACGAGGGGTTGTTCCACCCACTGAGTCAGTGTGCCTGAGCTAATGGTAGCTCACCAAATCCAGCTGGACTGGGTTGGAATGAGCATGTGATCAAACTGGACTCTCTGAATGTGGCGGACAATGGGGGCAGACTGAGAAGCCATCGATAATGGCACTGGGACTTGTTTCTACTACATGTATTGGCTTTTTGGGTTCCTAGTCTACTTGGATGCACAACTTCCTAGGCCGAGATGGAGGGAGGAGGACCTTGGACTTTCCACAGGGCAGGGTATCTTGCCCTCTCTTAAGGATGGAGGGGGAGGGAGAAGGGTTAGTGGGGGAGTGGGGGGGGAATTGGAGGAGGGGAGGAAGTGTAAATTTTTGAATGGAAAAATAAAAATAAAAAATAAATAAAATAAAAAATACGTTTAAAAAGTTATTGTGAATAATGATGAGGAAAAAGGTTAAACCAAAGAGATTATATTCAGAGTTCTTGTTTTGAAAAAAACAAAAAAAGGGGCTGGAGAGTATTATGGGACAATGGTCTTGTATCCTGTAAAGATTTGTCACTTGTATTGGTTTAATAAAATGCTGATTGGCCTGTAGCCAGGCAGGAAGTATAGGCAGTGTGACCAGGTGGGAAGTATAGGTGGGCCAACCAGATTTCTGGGAAGAGTAAAGATTCAGTGTGCAGTCATCACCCAGACCAAGAGAAAGCAATATGTATATTATGCTACAATTGGGTGCATATGTTGTTTGAGAATTCCATTCTGCCTGGTTCCCACAGTTGTTAAGTCCCCAAGAAATCACACAGAGGTCTACATTAGTTATAATCTGATTATGACCCATCAGTTCAGTTTTCTTATTAACTAATTCCTATAATTTATATTAGCCCATTATTCTTGTCTATGTTAGCCATGTGGCTTGGTACCTTATTCAGCAAGGCAGTCACATCTTACTTCTTCTGTGGCTGGGTCAGGGCTGCACCTAGGAGTTCCTTCTTCCCAGAATTCCCCTGTTCTCATTGACCCACCCTCTACTTCCTGTCTAGTTGTCCCACCTATACATCCTGCCTGGATACTGGCCAATCAGCATTCATTTAAAATATAATTGACAGAGTAGAGACCATTGTCCCACACCAGTGTGTATATGCATATATAGGCATAAATTTTGTCCTGAGAGACATGGTTTGACCAAGGTTCCCATTTTGTCTCTCTTTATATCCAAGAAAACTTGATGTGAAAGCTTTACTAGAAAAGGTCTCCAACAGTGGTGTTCTTTCAAACCATTTCCCAAGAACAATAGAAATAAAATCTCTGAGTGCATGAGTCAAAAATAAAGTTTTTCCCTGCTTTCAGATTGTCTCTCCTAACATTTGTCACAAGAACAAAACGATATTACTATTATATGCCTGCCTATCAATGGATACTTTGGTCACTTCCATCTTTAGATTACTGTGAATAGTGTTTATAAAATAGGGGAGTACACATATTTTGTATACTGACTTTATTTCTTATTCATGTAGTCTCAATATTAGGACAATTGAACCATGTGGCAGTTTTATTTTTAATATTTTGAGAAATTTCTACACAACTTTCCCTGGAGTTGTTCAAACTTTTGTAACATTGTCACCAAAATTACCATGTATCTTTTTAACTACAGTGAGATGACATATGATTGCTGTTTTTTTTAT
Organism: Ondatra zibethicus; assembly: GCA_004026605.1. NCBI lineage: Eukaryota > Metazoa > Chordata > Mammalia > Rodentia > Cricetidae > Ondatra > Ondatra zibethicus. Next base: position 6,485 of record PVIU01017216.1, read on the forward strand.
TTGCATTCTTTGAATATTAGTGATTGCAAGCATTTTTTTTCTTTTCATGTACTTTTGCCCATTTCTGTATCTCTTTTTGAGAATTTTTTTCTAATTATGCACTGTATTATGTGAGATCAATTTTCATATGTAGAAACATGAGTCTAATTCATTAACTGTTAGTGTATTCCATTTACTAGTGTTTTGTTGAGGTTTAAATACAAATACCAGTTTCAGGACTGGCCACATTGTGTTGGAGAACCCACAGTGTAGCTTAGACCTGAGAGAGGCTAATTCTCCCTCTTTCAGTAGTCACAAGTTGCTTGCAATTCATTGTCCAATAATGGGACTCCGGGAAAAGCACCCCCTTGCAGATCTATTGATACAGCCATTGTTCCAATCTGGCTTATACAGCTATTTCTAGGAAAGACAACAGACTTCCTGGTATCTCACAATCTTTCCACCTCTCCTTTCACAATGTTCTATGAGTCATAGGTGTAGAATGTAACAATAACACAGGAAAAAGAGACAATCAGTTTTAGAGTAGGAGCCCTGGAGGGATTGGAAGGTGGGTACGTGTGAGGGCCTGGGAGGAGGAAAGGTAAGGAAGATGAGTGATATAATTCTATTTTAAATAAGAATGTATCCTTTTAAGAGTCAGTGTTGAAAAGTCTGTTGGTCTACAGTTTTCTTTTGTTGTACTTCATTGTCTGGCTATGATTTCACAATAACAGTATGTTCATAAAATGAGTTAAGTATTCCTTACCTTCTGATTTTCAGAAAAAAACAAGCATTAATTTTTATCTAATTTTGAAATGCTTGATAAGATCTGAGAAATTAGTAGAATAATTTTTCTTTTTAATCCTGTGTCATTTCCAGCTGGGCAGTGGTAAACAACTCTCTGCTCTACAAATACTGCCATAGACATTAGTATCCTCCAGTGATCACAAAGCCAGCTTGCTTCCTATAGAAATTTTATAGAAAACTTTGAGAATAGTAGGATCAAATGGGTCATTTATCACTTATAATGATTTAATAGCTGAAGAATAAAATGCAGGACATTTGAATAGAATTCTCCCAGGATTAAAATTTAAAGGGAAGATTTATCCAAGCTAACTTATACTTTTTATGAATATAATTCTCAAAACTGTTTGAGTTGTATTACCAAGTACAGTTGGTTTCACACACATTTTTATTACAGACATAATCTAAAGAACATTCGCATGAAGATATGATCCCAGTATTCATGTCTGGCAAAAATCTCCAAAGATGTTGCATGAGCCGTTCCTCTAGCTGAATATTCCATATGATCCCCAAAAGTGTTGTGTCCTGCTGTATAGTTCAATGACCAAACTCCCAGAGGTAATAATCCTGAATTTTGCAGAGTTTTGTAATACAACATTCAGTGCCAGCTTCTAAAACAGCCACTTACCAGTAATCAATGGTGACGACAAATCACTCTTATTAAATTTATCCTGGGAATCAGCTGCTTAGCATGAAATAAAGAATCCCTTCTGAAATAGTCATAGACTGTGTCCACATACTAAAGAGAAATAGAAATTTCAGGCAATTATCTTGACGAGTTTGGTTTTCAAAATTTCTCTTGCTTGAATCACACGGACAGCTGTGCCAAAATGAACTTCAGGCTTCAAGTATTCTACGACCTATTGACTAGACTGTTTAGAAACAGTTTTGCTTCAGCCCACAGAAGAAAGTAGAAAAAGTGGAGAATTTTAGGTAAATTTAATATACTTTATCATCCAGTCAAGTATCTTAACTCTGATCAATTATTAGTACTAGTCACCATCTGTTTTATTACAAACAATGTTTGCATTTGATCATTTCTTAGGGTTTGGAATAATTGAAGAGTTTTTCAAGGTTCACATATAAGGGTTTTGTATGTAGACCGATTTTACTATGCAATATTAAACTCTTTTAAGTATTAGGAGATAATGGCTAATGTGCTTTACAACGCCTCTTAGATCGTGAAGACTATGACATAATTGGCATAGTCAGATTAACCTCTTGATAGACTCACATAATATGACTATTAGTGAAAGGTGGGAGATGTTGCTAAGTTGGAGGGAGTACCACAACACGTCCTTGGAGCCATAGATTTCCCTGGTCTTGTACTGTCCCCCTTCTTACTCTGCTTCCCAACAGTTCTCTTCTAGCATGCCCTCCTAGCTAGGATAGACAGATGTCAGAGAAAGAAAGATCCAGTCTAATAGTCCTTTTCATTGAGTAATTCTCAGTTCAATTGACGTCTGTGATGAGCAAAAATGACTAACATTTAAAGCCTAGATGGAAGGCCACGGAGTTCCCACTCAAATCAGATGGTGGGCTGCTGGTGGTAAGATAAGGACGATAAGAACTTTGGGCTCTAACATGATCCCACCACAGTGTGACACTCATTTCCTAAACTCACAAAAATGAGGTTACCCAATCTTGAACTTCAACCTCCAAATCCATGAAACAAAACCAAGCTTCCCTTCCTCATAAGTGGCCTAAGTGTTTTGTTTTTCTTTTTAACAAATGAAATTTATAAACTGTTTTTGTCTGATAAAACAGGATCTGTCTAAAAAACTGTTTAGAATTGAGGTTTAACAGAAATTAGAGGAAGGAAAAGAGAATGTATCCTAATTTTCATATGAAAACCCCCAGTTATGCTTGTAAAGGTATAATCTTTTTATTTGATAGAATATATGCAATTTGTATTTTTGTTTTGTTTTGCTTTTGTTTTTCAGGACAGGGTTTCTCTCTGTAACAGACCTGGCTGTCCTGAAACTAGCTCTTGTAGACCAGGCTGGTCTTGAACTCACAGAGATCCACCTGCCTCTTTCTCCCGAGTGCTGGGATTAAGGCATGTACCACCAACACCTGCTGTAATATGTGCTTTTAAAAAGAGTGACATTATTGATAATAATACAAGGCCTAAGTAAACAACTGAAGATCCTAGTATCTGAGAAGAGAGGGAGTGTGAACTAGGAGAACCTGGCTCTTAGGAGACAGGAGAAAGAGGAAACAGGAGTAGGATTGAGGATAATAAAAAAAAATATGTCACTGAACATGAGAATGTGTAAAAATTTACTTCCTTAGGTTACGAGTATTACCCATCAAAAGAAGTAGCCAATTTGAAGACACCACCTAGTTTTAGCCCAGGATCTGTGCCAAGAACATCAATTGAGAAAGTTTGTCTAACCCACTGTGAGTGGTGCTGAAATAGGGTAGAGTGGTTAAACCAAATGTCCCATGCCAACTAAAGTCAATTGAGATGCTCACGTGCTGGAAGAGTATATCCTCTGATTTGTCATCATTTAGAGTATAGCTTTACGTCCAATGAATGATTGGTTCTCTGTATATTTTGATAATGGTTAACCAAGAAGTTGACACGGCAAACGTAAAATTGCCTCTGTTTCTGCTTCCTACATGAATCAAGAGGCTCTGCATAATAAGGTTGTAAGCAATATAAATGATAGAATTTCATTTCCTTAAATGTATAGTATTTTATTTTTAATATTAGCTTACAAAGTATCAAAACCCAATACGGGCTTTTCAAACTTAATTCGTGTTGGTTGATTCTACCTCCCATCCTCCTTTCTCCTCTCCTAGTTATACCGTTTTACACCAAGTAGTCAATGTTCTTTGACTTATTGTCCCCTCCTTTCCTTCCTTAATGCCTCTTTTATTTTTATTTTTTCCAATCTCATGGCCCCTTTTCCAGTTTCTTGTCCCCTTCCCCCATTCACGTCCACCTGGATACGCATTAATAATTAGAGGCTAGAATCTCCAAATGAGAGAGAAAATGTGATATTTTTTTCTCAGCTTGGGTTACCTTATTTAATGTAATTTTTCCAGTTTCACCAATTTTCCCCAAAATTCCATAAGTTTGTTGTTTTCACAGCTAAATAAAATTCCATTCCATATATGTGACCAATTTTTATTATTTCTTCATAGTTGAGGGACACCTAAGATAATTCTTTTTCTTAGCTATTGTGACTAGACTAGAGCAGTGATGACTGTGAATGTCAGTATCTTGGATGTAGGGTAAAAAAAAAAACTGGGGGCTGGAGAGATGGATCAGTGGTTAAGAGCACTGGCTGCTCTTCCAGAGGTCCTGAGTTCAATTCCCAGCAACCACATGGTGGCTCACAACCATCTGTAATGAAATCTGGCACCCTCTTCTGGCATGCAGACATACATAGAGGCAGAATGTTGTATACATGAGAAATAAATAAATCTAAAAAAAAAAACCAAACCTTTAAGTAGAGGCTTATGAGTGGCAAAGGTAGGTGGGTTGTTTGCTGAGCTACTCCGCTGTATGTAGATATTGCAAGCTATATCCATGTCCTGTAGTAGTTATATTATTTGTTCTTTAAATAACTTCTATGCTTTCTTCCACAGTTGCAGTTCCCACAATCAGAGGATGAGAGTTTTTCTTTCCTCGTGTCATCCTCACCAACTTTGGCTGTCATTTGTTTCCTTGATGGTGCCTATTGACTGGGATGAGATGGATTCTAAATTTGCATTACTCTGGCGGTAGGAGATGTTGAACAGTTTAAGAAGTAATTGTCAGCTATTTGTGTTTTGTCTGTTGAGAATCTCTGTTCTGATCACTGCCTACTAATTGATTGCAGTTTGCTTTTTCTGGAGTTTATTTTTTGTAGCTCTTTATTTAGCCTTGACGGTAACCCCTTATCTGCAGTATATCTTGCCAAGATGTGTTCCTTTCTGCAGGCTATTCAGTTTGATGACTGTTTCTTCTGCTATCCAGGTGCTTTCTAATTTCAAGCAATCTCATTTGTCAATCCTAGGGCTATTTCCTGTGCTATGTGTTCTGTTTAGAGATTTGTCTCCTACAACTATGTCCTGGAGTACTTATCTGCAATTCCCTTAGCAGTCTCAATATTGCTAGTTTTGCATTAAGATCTTTGATCCAGTTGGAACTGATTTGTGTGGAAGGTGAGAGGTGTGCTGTAACTTTATTCTCATGCAAGTGAATATCCATCTACTGTAAAAGCTACCTTTCCTCTAATATAGGTTCTTGACATGCTTGTAAAACTTAGATGTCTACAGCAATGTTCGTTGTAGTTTCTTCTGTTTTTTTTCTTCTATCCACCTTTCTGTTTCTGTGTCAGTATTACCTCATATTTGTCACTGTGGAATCATACATATACTAATTCAAGTAATATCCTATGTTTGACTGTGTTCTTTCTGCTTAGAATTGATTTGGCTATCAATGGTCCTTTTGTTTTATAAAAACTTTATATTTTTTCTTTTATTCTATGATGAATATCAGTTGGAATTTTCATGAGCATTACATTGATTCTATTGATCACTTTTTAAAGTACAACAATTTTCATATTATTAACAATGTATTTCAAAGTCTCACAGGGAACAATTTTTACAAATCTAACCTAAGTAGAGAAGAAGATAAAATACTAAGGATCAGCACAGAAATCAATGAAATTGAGATTACAGAATAGTAAGAATTAATGAGGAAAATTATGTTTCTTTATTCAGTCCATACCAATAAGCTGTAGCATGAAAATTCTAGCCATAAATTTTTTCTATGCTTGCTTTCTTGCATTTATTTTTTTTCATCCATTTGTCTCCAATCCATGATTTTGGGTGTCTGCTATGTGGCAGAGTCTGTGTTGGTCACTGAGAATAGGATGGGGGCAGAGCGTGCCTTAATGTTTCAGATGTACAATTTAAGACACCAAGCAAAACACCAACAAAGAAGCTAGTCATAACAAAGCTATGAAATTTTTTGTAGGTTTGTTTGAAAAAGCAGAAAGGAAGAGAGGAAGAAATGGGGAGAGGAAGAGGGAGAAAGTGGGACTCGAGGGGTATTTAGGTCTTACAGTTTATCTGTGACCTATACTATTCCTACTTAAACCCCACTCCTCTAATACCACATCCTTTTCCATGTAACTGAATGTGTATGCAGAAAACAGCCTGACCTATGCAATTACATGAGAAATCCTGTACAGGGTTTGGGAAGATCCTTCAGTGCTACAGAGCAACAGCACTCATTGGCCTTCATGCCCACACTGCTGCGGATGGTGATTTTCCATCTTTCTCCTTAATTAGATAACTTGATATCAGACCCTAAAAAACACAGATCACTTACTGTTGTTGTTCAAAAATCTCGTTCTTTAAAAGATTTTAAATCTACCCTGAGGCTGTTAACTCAGATGTAACCAATGAGCCTACAGAAGTCTAAGCTGGCTAGTCTTCATGGTTAAATGGTCTGTCTGGGTGCTTATTTTATGAAATGACACCTTGAAGAGAAAAAGTGCTGAATGGACAGGTCTACGAATGATCATGGGCATTGTTGTGCTGAGGGTGCTCCTGTGAAATGAGCCTTCTGTTTCTATCCTACGGTCCTTCCAGGCAATGTGGACAAAATGCTTTAATGTTACTGTCAATCCTACATTCAGTCCTATGGTCTATATTACACATCCACGACAACACATCCACCGTACATTTCATAGGTGGTGGTGTTTCTTATCTTTCCCCAGCTCATCCACCTGTGTTTTTTTGGCAGTGTTGATATTTGTTTAACCAAGCTTTGTCAACAAAGGAAACTAGAAACTGGTGAAGAAAATAGAAAAGTGATGGGAAAATGAGGTTAGAGGGATTTGTAGACTGACCTGTGATAAGCCATGAAGGAGAACAGAGCAGAGAAGTGTCATTGGTTTCCTAGGCATGCCACTGACTCCTGGACGTTGACAAAACTGGCAGCTCTGGGTTCCTAGGAGTGGGTTGCTAGTTGCATACTAAGTTTGTTGCCTGTCTCTGATGCAATTTTTATCAGACGTCAGACAAAAAGGCCTCTTTGTCTCTTTCTCCCTCTCTCTTTGTGTTTATCTCTATTGTATTCCCACATGTGCTGTTAGTAGAGAAAATATAATTATTTATCACTGTAATTTTGCTTCTAGCAAGTTCTAATTATAGCACTTCAGCACAGTGAATACTGACAGGATTGTGTACAGAGCTGCTCACACAAGGGGCTAAGTTACTCGTATTTATCAGCTATTGTATGAAAGTTGAGAAGGGTGGGAGAGGACCAAAATCTCTCACAAGTACAATGACTCATTATTTGAAACAAGGACATATATTTAATTTTCTTGGTTCTTTATTACATAAAGTACCTTGCAGGCTTTATTGCATTTGTTTCAGACTTATATACAAGTATGTATTTTAAATAATACTTTAGGTTTTAAAATTTTATTATTTCTTTAATCACCCATTATGAAAGTTAATAGTGTTTATGTTAACATATAGAAATTTTACTCATGGGTTGGAATATGCTGAAGGAAAATTAGCATGATTTTTGGCAAATGGTGTTTAATATCTGGTGCTTTATTATATCGCTATTTTGGAAAAATTGTGTGTAAAATAATTTCTGATAAAAGCTAGATATTAGAATTAATTATTGCATGAAATCACATAGATTCTAAGATGGCAACAAATAAACATACCCTAAATATAAAATAATAGCACAAGACATGATATAAAATATGGGATATTTGAATAAAATAATTTTTATTTTAGATGTATTTTATGTGTGTATCTGTGTGTGTTTCTGTATGTGTGTGTGTGTATATGTGACTATGCATTCCCTCATGTGTTTTGGTGCCCACTGAGGCCAAAAGAACCTCAGATACTCTGAAACTATGGTTACAAATAGTTGGAAGCTGCTAAGCATAAGAGATAGGAATCAATCTCAGATCTTCTGTGATAACAGCAAGGGATCTTAACCATAGAGTCTTCAATTTAGAACTTTTAAAGAGAGCCATTACTTAATGACTATCATATTACTGGAGTTTTATATATTCTTTTTCCTTTATTGTTCTGTTTATAAAACTTTTACTTATTCTTGGTATTATAGGTAAATAAAATATATTTATATCATTATCAAGCCTACATTCCCCTTCCTAACAATATGCTTTCATCTCTTCCTTCCTCTCTTTCTTTTCTGCTACTTTCTCTTCCTCATTTCTCTTCTTGTCTCTCTCCTCCTCTTTTTCCTCACCAAGTCCACTTAGAGTTGCCCATATGTTCAGGAGTATAGGATCTTATCCAGTAGGAATATGGGAAACCAACCATGGTCACACTCATGAAGAAAATACTCTCCTTCCCCTGGGGGCATCAACAGTGCCTACCTCCTCAGCTAGGTTTGAGACCTACTAAGCCCCTTCCATCACAATGCTCCAGTTTTGACTGGCTTGGTCTTGTGTTGCTTTGACTTGGCAATCACAGCTACTATGAGCTCATGAATGCAATGGACCTGTCATGTCCAGAATATATTATTTGACATAATCTATTCTCTTCTCTTCCATTATTTTCCCTGAGCCTTGTGGGAGGAGAATGTGAACAGATGTCTCATTATGGACTGAGCACTCTTCAATCATTTGTTCTTTGCATTTCAAACAGTTGTCAGTGTCAGTCTCTCTATTAACCCAGATTCAATGACTAAAAATGTCTCTTTGATGAGGGGTAAGATATTAAATATGAGCAGAAATATAAGTCTTTAGAATACAGTTTGATACTATGTCCCTCTTACAAAATATTAGAAGGGCCTCCAACCTCCCTAGCCATGGATTCTTGGACAGGTTTATTGTACATGAGTTCTTTCCCATGCAGAAGGCCTTATGCCATAGCATATTGCATTGGGACATAAAATGTAAAATTGTAACTCATTTAGGAGGCTTTGAGAGGAGAATGAATGTTAATGAAAGTGAAGGCAAGATTTCGTGAAGAGAAATGTGTTGTTACCACAGAGTCTGAAATGGTGGAAGGCAAGTATTTGTATTTGGGAGGTTTCTTTATGCCTTTAATTGCTTCGTTGTCTCTGTTCTCCCAAGGATCAGGGGCCAGTTCTGCAAAATCTTACATTTCACACATGCATACTCTTCCATTTGTTATGCCCATATTGACTTTGCTCAAAACATGCACTTCCTTTTACCTTTATCTCCACTCAGCACCAGCAGTCTGAGTTCATCATAGCATATGCATATTATCAGATAAAAGATCAGGACTTTTGGAATAAGTCTCTATGCTTATATTAAGATTTAATGTCTAAAGTAAATAATGAACTTTGAATAAATTTGAGTTATATAATGTGTTTCTATGCCAGAGCAAGCCCTTTAAGGACTCAAATATCAAAATAATATCTCTCATACTTTCGTAAATATTTCATTTAAACCCATGTTGTAACCTTTTCTGTCCTCTAATATTCTCCAAGAATATTTAGATATCTTTTGGCCTCTTTCCTGAATAACTGGACCAATTGTTTTGCACCATTTTGATAATACGAACAACAGAAAATTTTATGTATTGTATTGTCAAGTGGATACTACAGAATCCTTGGTGATATTTTTTATCTCATTTCAAAAATTTGTTTATAGTATGGTGATTCAGTATTCTACAATAACCAAACCTAGACTCTTACTTTAACAATGACATGAAGGGAAAAGGAAGAAGTCTTTGGTGTCACAATTGCTCCTGTGGGCAATTAAAGAGAGAGCATGCTCAGGAATATGGACCACTCTACCTAGAAATGCAGCCCAGAAATAAATGAAATCCCCAGTGCTAAGGAAAGTAATAAAGAGCTCGATCTTTTCTAGACATGTGGCAAACTTTGAGCTCACTACTCTCCATGTAATAAAAGTCAAACATCGGAATCATTTGGCTGCTTCTTGAAGATGATACTGAAAAGAGAGTCTTTTACCAGGAAGTTTTCTAGCTAATCATTTCAGTGTGCTCTTTGCAGCAGAGCTCACATTGTTAGCACTAAACTGAAAGACCCTGATAGTGTGCAGCTTATAATTAAAAGACTTATCAGATTATCAAGATTTCAAGCATAATTTCATTTTAGAAGAAAGTACAAAGAAAACAGCCCCCCCCCCCGCAAAGGAATGCAGAACAATCGCTCTAGGCGAGACAGTGGCAATGTGAGCTCTGTAGAGCAAATCACGATAACACCATGCCCACTCCAGGCTCACACACACTGTGTCCTTACAAGGAGACTGCAAGATGGAAAGAACTCATGGTCGAGAAAGTGATACCTCCCAGTAGAGAAAATCCCAATTATTATGCATTTTTGAATAACTGTGAAGAATTGATTTTTAGTTTTTAAAGAGATTTGCTTTAGGGATTTTATGGTTCCCCAAGCTAGCCACATCTCCTGACTATTGAGGATGGGGTTACTTGAAGGAACAAAAATATGGCCATGACTGCCAGAAAACATGACAAAACAAACAAATAACAACAAACCCCTCTTTGTTCTTCAGCTAAATAAAGCTACATGTCAAAACTGAATTTAAAATCCATCCAAAATCAATACAAGAAAAGTTCTCTCCTCAGGAGCAGGAATTGGCATCAACACAGAGCAGAAAACTTTAATCAGTGTTATTTAAGGAAACTTTGAGGAGTGTGATGCCAATCTAGACCCAATGCCAAAATCTACATCAGGAATGCGTGTCTCTCACTGGCATCCCTGTGTGGAAAAGTGACAGCTCATCCATCTTGTCTGTTGTCCTATTCTTCAGGGAAAATGTAAGAAAAAATGGCTGGGATAGCCAACAGATTCATGCATCCACTCAAAATGTGTAATAGAATTTCTAGGGTAAGCCAGAGTGAAGGACTAAAATATAGAGATTTTATGAGTTAGTTCATAGTCCATTTTCTACTGGAAACTGAAAACAGTTTCCCCTTATAATCATGTAACTAGATGACTTGAAAATGAATTTTATGGTATGTTCAGTCACTTCCATACACACCTAGTATGGAGATGGTAGTACTATCTGATGTGATGACTAAAGAAAGTCAGCTGGCATCTGCAGGTTCAGAACAACCTCATTGCTACTTCTGAATCACACAGAGCATTAAGAAATACTGTGGTCTTCCTCTTGAGTTTTAGGAAACCATTTTGACTCAATGGGTTTACTGATTTGTATTATGAACCAAGAGTTACTATCCTGAAGATAGCTTACTAAAACAAATTTGAAACTTTCTCAAAATGGTTGTCCGGAAATTGGCAGTGTTGTTAATAAAACAGAGGTATAATTTAAGGTCATTATCTCTTAAAGTAAAGACAGCACACTATATGCATAGTAGTTATATGTTACATTATAGTCTCAACAAAAAGTGGTTCACGTATTATTTGTCCATGAAGGTGTAAAATGTATTTGAAATATTAATAGTTACATCAAGAAGCATTTTACAAATGAATTGTTTACATGTATAAATATTCACATTGATGCTATTTAATAAATGAAATTTAGGAAATAAAATATAACCCCTTCAGCATGCATGAATAACTCAAAACCTAAAAAAAAAACTATGCAGTCTAGAATAAGAAATGATGAAGAGATAAATTAAATTAAGAAGTGTGGTAGTTTTGGAAGTTTTAAACCTATTTATGCTATTCTTATTCTCTTGTTTGAAAATTTACTCATTTTAAAATATCAGTTTATTCTTGAATCGACAATACTTAAATATTGAGATATAATATAATATTGAGATATAATAATCTATAAAATAGATTTGCTACTATATGATAAGAATTTGATGCATATATACAGTGTGCTATAATATAATCTGAGTAATCCGTGACCCAATTCAGTTCTCTATCTATCTATCTATCTATCTATCTATCTATCTATCTATCTATCAATCTATCTATCATATGCTTGCCTATCTTCTTTAATATCCCTTCTTTCTCACATCTTCACAAATCTTATTAAAATGTAAGACCTTTGCCTCTGTTATGGGAGGAAAATAGCTTCCTGTTCTTTTAGTTTTTAGCTGATGTCACAGTTATATAATTGCAAGGTTTTGATCCTTCCTAGAATCGAGAAACTGAAGCCCCTTCTCCCCTAATGTGACTTTGTTGCTTTTATAAAATCTAGTCAGTTGTGGAAGAAATTGGGTTATGCCAGTTTGAGCATCTGCTTTTGTTCATTTATATTCCTTGGCATCTATATAAGTAAGTCACTAAATAGATGGAGACATGACTTAAATAAAGAGAAATGTGTGGACAGCCTGTAGTTCTCCAAGCAAATACAATTGAGGTTCCAGATTTCCAAGAGTAGAAAGCTGTGACAATCTGGAAAATCTCCAAGCTAAATTCAGCTGAATGAATCTCATACAGACATTATTAGATGAAGTACAGAATTAACCATTTCTGTTTTTAACCTCTAAGTTTTATTTATGTTACCTGGCAATCCATAAGTAAAAAATTTCATTAAAAGTGAGTGTGATCACACTTTCATCCACTTCTTATTTTCTTCACGTTGCCAGACCTGCTTGTATCCCAGTGTCATTTATCCATAGAACTTTTCAGTTTTGGTTTGTTGATTTGTACCAGTTTCTTTTGTATTTTAATTAGTAATACTTTATGTGTTTTAGGTATTATAAACAGTGATTTATGATTTGTAAAGTAACTATTGATTTTGTTCAGAGTTCCTTACTGAACAGAAGTTAAATAAATAAAAAGCATTGTGTTTTTTTTTAATTTTTACTTGTCATTTTTTGGGGAGTATGGATTAGTAGTAGGAAGAGCAAATTTTTTTTGACTCTTTATCTTAACTTTTATTAAACGAATCCAAATAACTTTTACAAGGGCTGCCTCACAACGGAACGATCATTTCTGGTGAGGAAGAAACTATGGCTTCAGGTGCATAGCTTAAGTTTGGCCATGCACTATCATAAATGCTTCAACATCTCCAGGGAATGAAAGCTCAGCATGGGGGCTCCCTGCCCAACACCCTTATGAAAGGTACTTCTTCAATTCTTTGTGATTGGTTGGAATGCATGATCTTAGCCTGTGTAATACTTAAATGAGATTTAAATAGTCACCTTTACATTGGGAATAGTAAAAAGTGCACTTGTAGAAGGATGGAGTTCATGGCTCAACTTCCACCTTAGCCTTAGCCAAGACTGTGAGTTATATGAGATGCTTCCTAAACTAGGCAATCTTGGATACACCCTTGGTGCACTAACTTACCAATCACAGACTATATCATATTTCTCTAATCTATTCTGATAAATTTTATTAAAATAAACTGAAGAGAGATAAAGATTTGTGTTCTTTCTTTGCAACATAAATTTATTTTATGAATTATTTATGGGTGAAATAAATAACTCGATAATTAGAGCTCCGGTATGCTTTTCCTATACAAAAATGAACATGGTGAGAATGCTTGCTGTGGAGGGATTGTATTGTGTTACATGACTGCCACAGAATGCTCTTATGAACTATCTTCATCATTCTAGCTCTCAAACAATTCTATAAAGGATACGACTATACTGGTATATTATCTGTGTTTTAATAAATAAAGCTTGTCTAAAGATTAGAGAGCAAAACAGTCACACTAGGCAATCATACAGGCTAGGAAGTGGTGGCACATTCCTTTAATCTGAGGACTTGGGAGACAGAGGCAGATGGATCTTTGTGAATTCAAGGCCACCCTGGGCTACACAAGATTGATCCAGAAACAGATCCAGTTGGGGGTGGCGGCTCACATCTTTAATCCCACTGTTTGGGAGTCACCTTTAATCACAGCAGTCTGGAGGCGAAGACAGGAGCGATATGACTGGGCAGTGAGAGGAATCTAAAGGGGGAGAGACAGGAACTCAGTGGAGTGTGAAGTCTGAGGATGCAAGAAAGGATCTCGCCCTTTCTGTCTGAAGATTTGGTAGACATAAAAGGTCTCTCTAGTGGTTGGCTGCTTTATTTTATTTTTTAATCTTCATCTTGAATCTCAATATCTGCCTATGGGTTTTTATTACCCATGCTACAAATGACAGATAAAAAATTCACTAACATGCTAGTCAATGTCTTATTCTTGCAGGTTTTCCAGGGTCCTCTGAGGAACATTCTTGGGTGGGTAAGCCAAGTCTACTTATTCCAAACCAAGTAAGATGACATTTTAGTGGTTACAAGATGATTTATCAGGGTTTTGGGGTTTCCTTATGCACGTCCTCCCTAGTTGGGATGGTGGCGAGGCTCTGAGACCGTTGTCTGGAAATGATGAACTAATTTAATCTTGGAAGCTTCCTCTTCCCACCCAATGTGTTTGTGTAGGATACGCTACGAAATCTGTTGATGTCAGCTACTCATTCAGTGTGGGTTCAGCCATGTTTATATTCCGGAGACCTCACAGCGACATCTAATGTCTACAAGCCACAAAATTTGATTATTGTAATTCCCAGCCTTTAGATCCTCCCACTTAAATCTTCTCTTTCTTTGAAGATGGCTTTAAGGTTTATTGCATGCCAATTTCTCAATAATTATCTTTGGAGACTTAGTCAGGTTCCTAAAATACCGAAGTTGACTTACACAAGTCTGGTAAGTATCAATAATGAGTAAGAGTTTTCTGTGTAGAATAAGCAATTCCTTTGGAAACAATTTCTTCCCATGATTAAAATTATGGATTTATGGGTAGAAAAGGATTCCAAAATGTCACTTGGACCACACCTTCTGGCTTCACTTGAGCCACCCAAGACAGACATGATTAATTGTATGGAAATATAGCTTTGCTTTTATAACTGGTAGGCCAAAGGATTTATAATTTTAAATATCTAAAATTTGATCAGATTTGTTTTTAATTTCCAATTATCATGACTCAATTCTCAGAAGTTGAATTAAAACACCATCCTGGGTAGTCGAAAATGGTGAGTCATCTATCCTAACAATTCTATCTATCTGCTAATGTCTCTAACAGGGTACATTGTGTTTTTCTCTGATAGATAGACTTCCTTAACAGATGTCTTCAGACCTTTAAACTACATGGAAGAATTTTCCTACTGATGATGTTCTCATTCCCTTGATAGATATGCCAGGATCTATATTAAGAATATTGTCTATCAATGCATACATAATCACCAGCTCCTGAGAAATTAGAGCAGGATAGGATTTGAGGGTGGGGGGATGTTAAGATAAACCATTATAAAAAAAGCACTCAATGAAATCATTGATACCAGTAGATCATTTTTATAGAACTAACCATTATAAAATGTAATAGCTTAAAGTAACTATTTTTAGTATTCCTGATTCTCTGTGTGTACCGGGCAATAATTTTTATTTCAACAGTGTTCAATTCTGTAGGAAGTACCAGTTAAAAGAAGCAGAGATGCATTTCCTAGTATGAATTGTTACATATTCTTGGAGTTTCCTTGCTACAGGGTGCTCCAAGATGACCTTGACTGACCTAACAGGGCTATATTAGTCAGGGTACCACATCTTCTAATAGTTAATTCAGGTTTGTTTTTGCAGGGGTAGCACCATGGAAGAAACATGTTAGGAAGGCATGCTGTTTTTTTTTGAGATTTAGGGTTGTATGTGCACTTCCTGACTCCTGTAGCATCTTATTGAGCAAAGGAAGTCAAACACTACTTGGGGCGAACTCAGAAAGGGAAGGTGAAATTATAGGGCAAAGAACAGAGATATTAAGAAGTCATTAATTCTTAATTTAAAAACATGCAGTTAATTACTTCACCCCATCGTCATATATCCCGTTCTTACCCCTTGTGCTCTAGTCTTCTTACCCTTTTGAAAGAACTATACTCGACAGGTAGGTGTATATTAATACTGCTATGAATAACAGTAGTATTAGTTTATAGATTGCTACAAGAAGATTGGGGATCTGGAAAAGTCAAACTTGTGATCACAGTCTTTATATTCATACACAGCATGTAAAACACACATTAGGTAGTTGATCACATTTAATGTCAGAATAGCACTTTCATATCTTCCACTGTATGGAAGAACAGTGTGCCTCAATGTTAAAAGCAATTGCGTTTGGATCTTGGTTCCAACTTTCATTTGTATGTTGAATTTCTATTATTTCTCTTCTTTGTGCTTCAAGTGTCTTGGTGATTAGAATAGAATTTGCTGTATTGAAATGTGAGAAAAGTTACCTGCATTTGCATTAAAAATGGATCAGATAGTTCACCCATGCTTCATCCTCTCCCTTGCCTCTCATACAACCAGAATTTCTCCTTTTACCATCATATGGCCTCCCTTACTCCTTTGACTTTCCCTGTCAATCAACACACTGTAGGGGTTCTCTGTAAGTTCAGTGTTATTTTGGGTGGAAGGGGAGTCGGGAGGGAATTTTCCTCACATTGAAAAATGTTTGACCTGCTTCTCATACTGACTAATGGTACTACCCATTTAAAATATTTTACTTCTAACATCCCTTCCTTCAAATACATTTCTAAACACACACATGAGATTTGCTAAATATATTAAAATTAACACCAGATATAATAAGTATAGTAGACTGGTAATGCTCTGATGCATAAAAATGTCCTTGTCTCTCTGAGCTTTTCCATCCCTTCTATCACCTTCTGACAATCAGATTTCTAAGAATGAGACATAAACACTCTCTTTATGTTTAGGTCTGAGATGTAGTAGTTGATTTCTAAACTGTCCACTGTGTTCCTATTATTATTTACTTTCCGTATTTGGATTGAAATATATAAGGGAGGGAAAATCTGGAGGGATTGAGGGAGATGAAAGCATATGATCAAAATATATTGGATGTGGAAAAACAAACCATTATGACCCAGGGAACAATTGCATTAGGCTGAGAATGGCTTGGTCTGCCTCAAGTTGATATCCCAGACCTTGTGGACTCCCCCAAGGAAGAGTTTACCTCCTGAGGAGTGGATGGGTAATGGGAAAGGGAAGGTGGGAGTAGGACAAGAGGAGGGAGGGGAACTGGAGTTGGTATGTAAAATGAAAAGTAACTTTTAAATAAAAAATATGGAAAAAACTAATGAAAACAATTACATTAGGTGTCTGGAGACTAGATAAAGAGAGGTATCAAAGGAAATAAAGAATAGGCATTGATTGAAGGTATACCTAACGGTAGCACTTTCTATATTTTACAACAAGAAAAAAAATCAATAGATTTTTCAAGAGGATATCTCGATAAAAACAAAGCCGTCTTTCACATCTTTGATCAGGAGAATTGATCATTGACATTTGCCCCTTGGTAGAGCTGGTAAAATCTTTCCCTTTCAATCCATCATAAGTCCATGAATTTTTGGGAAGGTCAGGCTAATTTTAAAATTACTGGAAGGTTCTTTTCATTTAAAAATCACTGTATTATTTCAACTAGTCATAAAACCTGGTGTAGGGCCTACAGGGGAACATGTGAACCTCAGGGCTGTGCACTCAACATGAGTATACACATTGTCAGTCATAGCTTTTATTCCAGACACCTAGAGGGCAAGTCAAACGAAAGTTTTTCTAGCATGTTTTAATTAAACAGGTTCTTAAAGTTTTGACAAATAATTAAGCAGTATATTTCAATATATTGCTACTTCCTAAATTTCATACTTTTGTTATTCCTTATCCATAAGACAGAGGTAAAATGAACATCAAGTCTTTACTCGAACCTCTCTTCAATAGAGTTTTTAGGAGATGCTGTATTGAAAACTCTACCCCACCTAATTTCTCAAGCACCATCACCTTGCCTCACATTTTCCTCTCTTTTTCTACATTGGGTTTATATGTTTCTAAAGGACTACTCATGGTTTAATATATTCATTGTTTTCTCTATGTCTTATTTGTACATTTTGCTTTCAAATTTGTTTCCTATCTTAGCATTTATTATCTAAGTTCTTTGAGAAGAGAGGTC
Source organism: Ondatra zibethicus (assembly GCA_004026605.1). Classification (NCBI taxonomy): domain Eukaryota; kingdom Metazoa; phylum Chordata; class Mammalia; order Rodentia; family Cricetidae; genus Ondatra; species Ondatra zibethicus. The sequence continues at coordinate 24,130 of PVIU01017216.1, forward strand.
TTTGCTATCCTCCCTACTTTACTGATACTTCCCAAAGACCTGGATTGTAGTTGTTTCCTGAGAGTAGACATGGAGACTCAGTTGAGAGGTGCATCACCATTGTCTGGACTATAGACATAACAGTGGAGTGGAAGTGTGAAACACTCTTCCTTGTCCTCATCTAAATTAAAAAGTGATAAATGTGTCTGTTGACAGAGGTTTCTGTCCTGTCTGATCTCACAGCCGTTCAGTCCCAAAGAAGCACACAGAAACTTACATTAATTATAAACTGGTTGGCCTATTAGCTCAGGCTTCTTATTAACTCTTATATCTTACATTAACCTGTCTGTATTAGCCACATGGCTTGGACTTTTATCAGTGAGGCATTATCAGTTTACTTCCTCTTTGTCTGGGTGATGATGGCAGACTGAGTCTTTTCTCAGAATTCTCCTGTTCTTGTAGTCCCGCCTCTACTTCCTGCCTGGCTACTGGTCAATCAATGTTTTATTAGAACAATACAAGTGACAGGGTACAAGACCATTGTCCCACAGCATGTATCCACTTAAACCCTATGGGTTTTGTGTCTCCCATCTCCTAAGTCTGTTTACCACCTCCTATTAATGTACACATCTGTAAGGTAAATGGATTTCTCATACCAGGAATGTTTTTAATTTTCTGGTCTGGCCACTTATTGTTTGCATTGATCAAATCTATGCCTTGTTCAATTGAAGTTCTAAATCTCATTAAATTTTCTTTAATTTATCCAGCTTGAGTTGCTTTTTTTATTGTTTACTTTTTGTAATGAAAATATAATTAAATCATTCCCTCTTTCTTTTTCTTCCGCCAATCCTTCCAATGTACCCTCTTGCTACCACTCAAATTTCTGACCTCTTTTTTCTATAATAGTTATTGGTAAATATCTACTATAACACACACAGACACACAGACATGCACACATACCTATATACAAATAAAACCTGCTCAGAGTGTATAATGTTAATTGTATGGTTTTGATTTCAGGACTGGCTACTTGGTATTAAATAACCAATCAAGGACTGTTCACTATCAAAAACTTTCTCATCCAATTTCAGCATTCCTTGGCTGACCGTTCTTCTTTAGCTGTGAAGCAGATCCCATGAATTTCCTTCTCCCACATTAACAAGTATTTTGCTGTTGTTCTTCTCTGGGTCTTGTTTAGGAAGCCATGTTTTGGGAGGATCATGGGTGTAATGTCCCTGTCATGTCTAGAAGACATTCTCAGAGCTCTAACAGTCTATGCTTCCCTTATCCACAATCTTTTCTCAGGCTTGAGTTTAGAAATTAAGCTGTAGAAGTATTAGTTTGACTTGAGCATCTAACACAGGGTCAGTTCCTTTTCTCCTTAATACTATGTTCCACACACATATGATGGAGAAGCATATGACAGAGCTGTTCAATGACTTTTCACATCATACAGTCTATATGTTCTGTTGGGCTAATTTAATTTTGCACAAAAAATTAAACAGTCTCTACCCTATATTCTTGTATGCAAATAGACAAGTTTTTTAAAAAAAAAAACAATAGAATAAAGTTTCAGTTTCTGACAGGAAGCAGATGCACTAGAATGTTTTAATGTGATTAGCAATATTACAAGGAATATTAGCCACCCTAGCTAAGGTCATTATTTAACCCTATATATAATTATATTTGAATAATGTTTATGTAGAGGAATAATGATGAGCTAGATATTCTCCCTCCCAGGGGCTACAAATCAAAATAAATATAAGTACACATATGTGTATATATATATATATATGTTATAGGATGATGAGAAACTCAGACATTTGAATTCTGTCAAATGATCCCATAAGAACACAGGAACATGCTAGGTAAAGGAAGAAATGTATAAATTGAACAAGGCAGGGGACATTGAACATTACCAGGGAGGGGAGAAAATACAGAGATACACTTACACTCCTAAACCAGGACTGTCTCTTAATGTGTGATTCATTCCTGCTGAAAAGGATGGGGATAAAAACTGGAAGCCTTTAAATTCTACAACATTGACTTTTCTGTGCAGGAAATTCTTGTCTAAACGTCACTGAGTTGATCGCGTATTGTTTCTGCCCACTGCTGTGCTGGCAAATTCATCTGAAAAGCAAGAGCAAATTTACTTGGAATGAATAATAGCGAGGCATAGCTAATTAATGCTGGTTCAATCCAAGCCTCTTAGGCAATCACGACAAATTGTACAGTGTGATCGCGTGTTTTTGTTTTTTGGTTTTTTTTTTATTATTGTGTCAGTGTATATGGGGGATTGATCTGTAAATGTAAAGATGGCGTCAAAATGGCAGAGCCAAAACTCACTGCTCAGCATTTATGTCCTCAATGAATTACAGGTTTTTGATCTGGCGAAATTGCCACCAGAGTTAACATTCCTGAAATGCTATCATAAAATGGAATTCTGAAACAACTAGCTCATCTGTCTCTGACATCCTGTCTCAGAATCTGAAACACAGATGCAAATATTTTCAGTCCCCTTAGAGGGAACAATCCTGTTTAAATGCTTCACTTGAAACCATCACAGACATTAGGTCTACATGGTCAGGTAAGACTGTCCTATTTTTAAGCATTCAAATGATAACAGAGTGAAATAATTATGAATATGAAGTAGACAAACAAAAGTATTTTCTCCTTCTTGCTTGGGTAACAAATGCTAGATAGCATATATTTTTCTCTTTAATAATTCTTAGATTTTTTTCCCTCCCTTATCCAATTTAAGCTAAATCTCTTCAGTAAATGTTCTGTTGGTCCTAGAGAAGATCCATTTCACGTTGAATATGCATTTCTTTTGACTCTGGCTTACTAATTTCCTTATCCAGATACTTACTTATCTGAGCATATTTAATCCAATATTGTATAATTTTTGAATATTTTAAAATTATTATTGCTCTCCAATGTGTAGGGTCATGTGTAGAGGTCAGAGGAAAGTATTGTGAAGTTTCTTTTCTCCCACTTTTATGTGGGATCTGGGTTGAATTCAGGACTCTAGGCTTTCATAACAAGTACCTTTACCCACTGAGTTTTCTTATATTTGAAGATTATTCCTGGATCATTTGATACAATATACTTTGAAACACATTAATAAAATGGTTATTTTTATATATCATGCCTCATAAAAGTATTCTTCTCCCCATCATTTATAAAACCTCCTACTCCTTGACTGCCACATGTGACCATATTATCATGGACAGATAGTCAGGTGGGTAAAATGACTTACAATACAAACCTGAGAACCTCACATACAACTCATATAAAAAGCCAGGCATGACTGCTTATTCACTGGGCCAACAGTGAATACACACACACACACACACACACACACACACACACACACACACACACACACACACTTTAAAAGTATTAGAAAACAAAACAAAAATATTGGTAGAGCAAGTATACTTTATAAAAAGATGAATCAGAAGATGTGTGTGTGCTTGTGTGTGTGGTGCATACATATGAATGTGTAGCTATGCACATATGTACATGCATGAAGAGGCCAAAGTAGGACACTGTCTACTCTATCACTCTGACTCATCTCTCAGTAGATGGGAAACTCCCCATTCTGGTATACTGTTGGCCCAGTGAATAAGCAGTCATGCCTGGCTTTTTATATGAGTTGTATGACTTTGAATGAGGTTCTCAGGTTTGTATGGTAAGTCATTTTACCCACCTGACTATCTGTCCATGATATATATATATATATAACTTAAACCGTAAGAACAAAAATATTGCCTTATAACTTCTAAGTTTATTCCTGTATACATTTTTAATCTCAAAATTATCCTATAGATATTTCATTGTCTTGATCAGTTCAGTTCCTTGGTTGTATAAATTCTGCAAAGATTTGCTCACAAGGAATTTTTCCCCCATTTCCAAAGCAATAGGAAAATAAATTTTAGTTTGTTTTACCCATGAGTGGTATTTCAATTTTATGTTCTTTTATTTGGGAACTCTGCAAAATTGACTCCAATCCACATGGATAGCCTAGATAACACTGAAACTCTATTATTTACTTATGTATTTATTTTTCTTTATAGTCAACTTGATGTATATATGTGGGTATGTATGTATACACATCCACACATGTATATGTGTGTATACATATGCATACACACACATATGTATATATATATATATACATATACACAATGCCTTTGGCATTTTCTTCATCCCTTATAGTTCAATAATTTTGGCAGGATATGTTTTTGGTTTTGAATGTTCTCTATTAGCATTTTTGGGAACAAAGTGAACCTTGTCAAAATGTCAATTCAGCTATTTTTTCATTTCAGAAAGGTATTTTTCTTTCATTTTTTTCTTACTCTATTTATTCTGCTTTCTGCATTGGGGAGGCTCCAATTTTCCATGTTTTTATGCTGGAAATCTAGCATTTATTTTTCAACCTTTTTCCCTGCTTTCTTTTCTTCCTTTCTTTCTTTCTCTTTTTCTTTTCCTCAATCAAAGTCATAATCTCAGACCCAATGTCTAATTACAGAAATTGCTGGCCAGAACACAAACTCTGTGTTCACTCCATCCATTGGTACGGGCACCATTCTCACACGCTCCTAACTACACCTAGCTCTCCTGGCACCCACTGTCTCCTGTGCTATCTGGTCATCGAGTCTTTGGTTGAGGCCCACTTTATTCACTCTGTATTTGCTGTGTGTCTTCGTTGTTTCCTGCGGACATTGGTTAGGATGTTTTACAAAGCCTCCTTCTGAAGCTTTTTACCCAGATTGCAGTATCTATGCACCCTCTCTTGACTGTTTTCTTTCTTTAATCTCTGAAGACAAGATGAATTTATAAATTTTCATTTCTCTTTCCTCTATAACTAGAGAAAATTTTATTTAAAGCCAGTTTTCAGGAATAGAATGAGTCCATTCTCTATATGCCCAATTACTTGGATGAACAAAAATCGGTGGGGCACAGTCTTATCATTGCTATTGTTGCTTTTTTACACTTAACATCTCCAAAAAGGTGTGGGAGGTAAGCTTGAACGTTTTATATTTTATTTCCTTTCCTATTTTGAAATAGACTTTTGTTATTTTCTAGATCTTTTCATTATCAAGAGATAAAGTCCCCATTCAGGCCTATCCTACTGGGCAAAGCAGCCTCACCCTCCAGTGCATGAACCCAATGTAGGAAAGAGCCTGGAGAGTTTTTCACAAAGGTAAGTGATTTCTGTATTTTTACAATATGTGCAGAACATTCTTCCTTTTCAACTCTCTCTCCCCTTTCTCCATTTCTCCTTCCTTTTCATCTTTCTTCCCTCCCTGCCTCCCTTTCTCTCCCTCCTCCTCCTTTGTACCTCCCTCCTCTTCTTCTTTCCTTATTTTCTTCTGTTTGTTCCTCTTTTTATTTTTTTGGTCAGAGTACCTGAATTTAATCTGTAAAAATGAAAAATCAAACTGACTCCTCTGATGTCCAGTCACATGTAGAGTTAATGTCCATTTTGCATGTGCATACTGCAGATTGTTTCCTATATATGTGCTTTGCTAATAAATCTGAGGGTACATGTGTGTGTTGTGCCCGTTATACATGAATATGGAGCCCAGAGTTTGACATCAGAGGTCTACATACATCATTCCCCACCTTATTTACTTAGATAATGTCTCTCACTGTAACTGTAACTAAGCAACTTGGCTAGTCTCGCTAGTTAGACCCTGGCTCAACCGCTGGAAGACTGGGATTACCTGCTGGCTGCCACACACACTAAGCTTTTACATGGTTCTGGGAACCCAAGCTTCAGTCTTCATGCTTACACCTAAAAGCTTTTCCCTGGCCATGAAATTAATGATTAAGTAAACAAAAAGAACCTTTCTTTTTCCTTTTAAAAAAGTACCTCGATTATATCAGAGAACTTTTTATTTATTTATCTATCTATCTTTCTATTTATAAAACTATATTATCTCATTTTACATACCAACCCCCAGCTCCCACTCTGACCCTTCCTCCTGTCCTCTCTACCTCCCCTGCCATCTCACCCCATCCACTCTTCAGAGAGGATGAGGCTTCACATGGGGAGTCCAAAAGTCTAGAACATTGCCATTGCTTTGAGGCAGGACCAAGGCCCTCCTCACTACATCTAGGCTGAGCAAGTTATCCCTCCAAAGAGAATGGGCTCCAAAAAGCCAGTTCGAGCAGTAGGGATAAATCTTGGTCCCATTGCCAGTGGTCCCACAGTCTGCCCCAGCCACACAACTGTCACCCACATTCAGAGGGTCTAGTTTGGTTCTATGCTGTTTCTCTCAATGTCATGCCAGAGTTGGTGGACTAGCATTTTTGACAAGAGAAAAATTACCAATAATAAAAATAGAGAAAATGTGTTTATCCTCTCACTTGGTAAATAATACAAACTGTTTGATAACTGAATTTTATATGGTTATGTTAACAAGGTTCATATAGAATGAATATCTATAATTATGACCTTATAATCATAAATTAGTTACTTTATATTTCTTTACACTCAGATCAATTCTAATCTCATTTTTTAATTTTCTGTTTAAATAAATGAACATACTGATTAAGCTCTTACTTCATCTGCATGTGTACCTCCTCAGATTTTGAATAGGCCATGATTCCTAAAACTTCTTTGACCTAGCAAGTAATTAATATCTGTGAAGCACTTGCTAATGATAACTCAAAAACTGTACTTTCCTTTTTGTTTGTTTGCATGTAGAGAGCAACAGAATCACTCACTCAGGTAACACCCTAAAAATTCTCTGCAACTGCATTTATATTCAGCATGCCAAATAACATAATAAAAGCTAGACATGATCTCCAACTTAATTTGAAGATATAACACCAGACAGCTTCATAAAACATTGCAGAGAAGAGCAGTGACATCCCACTGCCTACAAGCCATACTGATTGCATTTTGTTTGGCTATTGTGATCTTCACTCAGAAGCCACAGGTGCGTCTAAGAGAAAGCTTCATTTTTCCTCTTTTTGTCTACAGCACCTGCTAAGGTGTATCTGTTTTCCTGAATAGCATAAAATGAATTGAAATAAATGTGAATACAATGCTATTTGTACCATGTAATGCCATGCTCTGTGTTTGAAAAGCCTCCCTATAATTTGTGTTCCATTTTTTTACAGATGATTTTTATAATGACAGTCTTGTTTTAGATGTGTTTTTGTACATTGTTCCATGGATGCAAGATTACTGTTTCCCAACATCAGTTTTCCATGGCAATAAATTATAACACAGATACAAGCCAGAGCTAGAATTGATTTTTTGTGAGTGGAGTTGATCTACAGGCCAATCAGATTTATGAATATTTGGTATCGTACCTGTTCAATGGACTATCCATCTCACCGTCATAATTAGACATGATACAAAGGCTTCACTTTAGTTAAAGAAATGGAATAAAGTGTCACAGTCTTTTAACAAGGTAGCAACCTCTTAATAGATCTCTGAGGAATAAGTTTTGTCAGTAGCCACATTTTAATTCCTTTAGTTATAGTTGATTTGTATTCTTTTAGTTAAATAGCCAAAAATGTGCATATTCTTATTACACTTTTCAACACATTATGAGCATTATAGTTACACAAAGTCTTCTACTCTCAGGTGCAGGGAGGTAGGACATGGACTTCAGTGCAGTTTTGTACACCCAGAGAGGTAGGACATGTACCTCAGTGGAGTTTGTACACCAATATCTTAACTATGTGCATAACCTGTTGCTACACACTTTCATGTTTGTTTTTACAAAGAAGGGAGAGTTTATCAGCATCTATATTTTTTTCTTGATTTGATTTCCTAGCATTATCTTGCTTCATTTGATTTCACTTGACTTGAATGGTACTCAAGTTGAAGTGTGCTTTCAACAGCATGTAGCTCAAGTAGAGCAAAGTGACCAACCTTCTCTGAAACTGATAAACTTCTTTCTTTGTCATATTCTAGTCCAGATTTATTTTAAAGTTTGTCAAAACAAAAACATTCCTGGCTCAAAATAATAAATACATCTATGTATTTTTTTAAAAAAAAAAACTATGTTAATTTCTACAGTTCCTTCATTAAGTACAATAGTTTAGTTTCTCTAGGAATATGTATTGAAATTTATGTAAAGTATGGAAGCAAAAGTTATAAAAATAGTATATAATAACTCACTACATTAGCATAAATGTGTTATAAATTATTCTGTAGATTCACCCTATGACTTGAATAATCAGTTTGCATTTAAGCTAAATATAATGGAGTATATAGGCAAGATCTTTTGTTTTTCTCCACGTAAATCTGCAACTTGTATGTCATTAGACACATTTCCACTCAGAGCTCACTTGTAAGCATTGAAATATAATTATAAAAATATGAAAATGGACACAATAAAACTAATACTACGTTTCTTAATTTTTATTGGCAAATGCTATGTATGGCTTGAAGAAATCATCGAATTTCAGACTCCTTAATGAATGTATAGTTTGAATATATATCATCTGCTATCTTTTTAATAGAATATTATGTTTCAAAAAATAAAAATTAACATCTGGGATATGTTTGGAACGTCTTCTTATCCACATTGATGCTTATTGGAACACCATCAACTTCATAAGAAACTTTAGCACAATCCAAACAGCTGCAAGAGAAAAAGAGACTGGCCTTGCCAAAAATGCCATCTCACAACCTTCTCAATATTTGTAGGGTGCTGTCTGCACTTGGTAACTGAGAACAGAACAAGAGAGAAAAAATCCATTTGAATTTATTTTATGAATACAGATATACACGAACATTTCTGATAGTGGCAAGAGCTAATAATTTTCTGTTCCATTTTCCAGGACAGTCTAGTTTTATTTTAATTGTTTATTTTATTTTTTAATGTTTTAATTTTTCACTCTTTCAGTTAATAATGTTTAAGTAGAACCTATTTTAGTTCCTTTACATTGTATTACTCTAAATAGCAATCACTTTAAGGATCTGAAATCTCTTTGGTTTATTTTCTGCTCATCTCAACAGAGAGCCTTGTAAGTCCTCTATGCTTGTATTAAGTGAAAAATCAAAAAATACCAGTTACTCTGTCTTGTCATGTTGTGTCCACTTTACCTGTAGGGATTACAAATAGCCCTACGTATGGATGTCTTTGTATTGATGGAGAAGCTGAGAAAGTAAATCAATCCACTTGCTGCTGAATTGTGTTTGCACATTTCTCCATTGACTCTAGAAGACAGGAACAAGAGTCCTATGCACAGAGCCTTTGGCATGTGTTTTCTTGAGTCTAAGTTGATGCTAAAACAAAGATAGTAATTTTTAGTCTCATATTAAGTGGTTTATTTCTATTAACCCTGATTTGCTCTTAGAATTTAAATATTACTTAGAATTTTAGTAGTACATTAGTGAATGGTACTTGGGATCTTAAATAAATGTTCATCCAAAGATAAAATGATACTGCTCTAGGAGAAACCTTCCATTATTTACCACTTAGATAATTTTCACTAATGTCAAAGAGAGATTTTATATGAATTGTATATATTTCTGCTTTGCTCAGCACACAAGGACCAAGTGTGTGAAATGAGTATATACATGCTACTGGAAATATGGATTTATAAGTAAAACAATCCCTGCCCAGGACTGCTGGCAGCTTAGTTATAATCTCAGGACTGCTGTTAAACTGCTGTGAAGACTCCTCTCATTGGGAACCAGCAATGGGTCTTATTGATTTCTATTGCAGAATTGCATATGGTTGTGGTTTTCCTGGAGAGTTTCCCAAAATGGTTGACTTAAGTAATATTTCTTGCCATTTAACTAGTACAAATTCAATTTGACTGTCATGACTGTGAATTGTGTATTCCATTAGCAGTTTCCTTCTGATTTTGCACTGAGGTCTGCCTTGTTTCACTACATTCGATCTGATGCCTTCCAAGCCTGGATTTTAAACAGGATCCAGCCTATCTGTTCAGTATGTGGCAGTCAGCTTGGGTAGCATGTCTCTCACTGCTGGAGTTCACCTTCTAGTTTTTGTCAGTTTCAGGAAAGTGTACTTTCTTTTGAATTGCAGTCTGGAGTTGGAAAATGTGGCAGATTCAGAGTGATAGAAAAGCCAGTTCTATGTCAGGTAAAAAGATTTGCGGTAAGACCAGGATACCATTCAGTGTCAAATGTAGTTTCATTGCCATATAATGTTGTCCTTTTACAACACTTCCAAAAGTCTGAACATTTACTTTGTTTTACTTTAAAAATTGACATCCTCCAAATAACCTCATTTTCATCTTCAGATACTGGGTTATCATTCTCAAAGACACTAAACTTCATTCCACATATTCAAGCTCTTCCATTCTATTTTTATTATGGCTGTTACTGGCTAATCTTATGTTAACTTGACAAAAGCTAGAGTCATCTGAGAGGAGGGAACCTCAACTGCAACAGAAATGTTTCCATAGATTGGGCTGCCAGCCAGCCTGTAGGAGATTTTCTGAATTAGTGGTACTCAGGGCGGGTACAGCCCATTGCAGGTGATGGCATCCCTGGATTGGTGGCCCTAGGTTCTGTAAGAAAGCAGGCTGAGGAAGCTGTGAGGATTAGACTAGTAAACAGCACTACTCCATGGCCTCTGCATCAGCCCGCTTCAACATTTCTACTGGTTTGATTTCCTGCATTGCCTTCCCTCAATGGTTCATGACTCAGGATTTGTAAAACAAATAAACCCTTTCCTCACCAAGTAGCTACTTGTCCTATTGTTTCATCACTGCAATAAAACAAAACAAAACAAAGCAAAAAACTAAAACATGGCCCCCTTATTCTCATCATTTATCTCCAACATTTCCAGGTTCTTCATTATTCCTTCATGCAAAGCCACAAGGAGGAGTCTAGTTACCTGGCCAATACATGAGACAGCCAATGTAGTAATTTGAATGTGAAATGTCCTCCATAGGATCACATATTTGAACACTTTGTCCCAGTTGTAGTGCTGTTTGGGAAAGCTAGAGATTCTTTAGGAGGCAGAGCTTTGAGGAAGTACGTCACTAGGACAGGCTTTGACATTTTGTAGCCTGGCCTCACTTCCTAAGTATGTAGATGAAATGTGATCACTCTGCTTCCTGAATGGCATGCCTTTCCTGCCATGATGGACTGTATTCTATATGGAACTGCGGTCAAAGAAAACTTTTCTTCTATAGCTATTGTCAGAACATGACATTGTAACAACAGCAACAAACGAACAATACATAACACACCGTATAGCAGATAATACAAATTTTAAACCATAGAAAGAACTTAAAATGCTCAATTCATCCTTTTATGCAAACATTATATAATTAGTGCTTAGACTGAAAAAACAATCCACTGAATTATGTGATTATATTTTCAAGAAATAAAATTTTGTTCTGCTATTGCTGTCAATATTTATAAATTGCTATAATTAGTTCTATGTCAAGGTGTAAAAAAGTGTAGGATAGAATTTTTGGTGTACTTCAAAAGCTGAATTCAAACTAGCAAAGATGGCTCAATAGCTAAATGATCTGAGTTCATTACCCAGGAACTAACTCCCACAGTTCATTCTCTGATTTCCACATAGTCCATCCTGCACCCGCCCCCTCAACACACACATGCACATGAGAAAACAGCAGTGTTATTTGGATAGAAAAATAGCTCAGGAGAGAAAGTGCTCTTTGTGCAAGAATGAGGATATGAGTTTGGATTCCCAGAACCTGCATAAAAATCCAGGGTTGTTGATGCTCATCTGATCTCTGGACTGAGGACCACGGATAAGTAAATCCCCCAAATGCATTAGTCAATAAGTATCTGTGAAAAGACTAGGACAGTTCTGCAAAGAGTGAGAGAAGGAATCTCAAAAATTAAGGTGTAGAAGTAATTGAAGATGTCAGTCTACGGCCTCCACATGCTACATGGGTGAATGCACACACATATGCTCATGCATCTCTCTGTCTCTCTATCTCTGTTTCTGTCTCTCTTTCTCCTAACCCGCACCTTATTTTCTCTCACACACAGAAAATGAAGAAAAGAGAGGGGGAAAAAAGCATATTTCAGAGTTAGAGTTTAAAAATAATTTTCTATTTGTGGAGTCATTGAATTCTTACTTGAGCCATTTAAAACTAATAGAAAATGAACTTGTCTAGAGAGTGAGGTAGTAATTATCTGCATCTGGAAAGATCAGTTTGCTAGAACAGAATGCAAAAGTTAATGATGTTTCTTAGCAGCTTAGCTTTATTGTTACCCAGCCTTTGAAGTGCCCACTCTTATTTTGACCTGGCTTAAGTGCCATTGATCACAAGAGACAGACATCAAAGAAGGTGGATGGATTCTTTTTAAATCATCACTATCGTATCATTGGTGACAATGGCAGCTTCCTCTGCCAGCAGGTCAGTACTGGTGCCTTTATTGTGGAGGGAGAGCTTATGAATTAAGCAGTTGACCTTTATGCCCGTCAGTCACTCAGCACTGGGCCACCTAGGGCTGCCAAAAACCATTAACTTTGTGCAATGGCTACTTCAACAAAGCACACATGCAATATTTATAAACCTTACATGGCCTTCTTGCCAAAATTTCAATGACATTGCCTATTTTTCATTTTGTCCCTGTCCATTAAGAAATAGAAAATGATAATCAATAGCTTAGAAGTTAAAGGATGCGCGAAATGTGTGCTGTGGTGTATCCATCTCATTCTTCTTGCATCAGGAACAAGTCCAACAGCACAAGGTGTTCAATATTGTTTTTTTTTTCCCATTCCCTTACACAATATTCTCAGGACCAAAACAACTGCTTCTAATATCTCTGAGTGGTAGACTACTTTGAGTTGTAAGCTTTTATAATCCAGTTAAAAGGCCTCTGCCTTTTCTAACAAGTCCTGAGGAGCTCTGAGTTAGCTATTGTTTGTGTGTGTGTGTGTGTGTGTGTGTGTGTGTGTGTGTGTGTGTGTGTGTGTTTCAACTCAATATAACATGCAGGAGATTGCCACGTTTAAGATTCCTTCTGTGACCTTTTCCAACTCAGAAGCAGTTTCAACTCTAAATGATTAAGGCTGGCATACACAGGTTCCCATCTCTGTACTAGAAAGTCCAATTTCTTTAGATATAATCACTGCTTATCTGTGGAACACTGTTAGTCTAGCATACTGAAGGGCCAGTGAAGCAGAGATTTAACTCTTTTGGAGTTTACAAACAACTGATAATATTTTAAATAATTGACTATAAATTAGGACAACTATGAAAAAGAAAAGATATATTTAAATTGCTACAAAACTTGAGAAAGTCTATCTTGTAGGTGAATGTTGGCAGAGACCTGGCTCCTTAGACCTGCAATAATCAAACAGAAACTATATTCTATGAAATACTGCTTGGCCAATAGCTTAAGCATGTTTCTGGCTATTTCTTAAATTAACCAATATCTATTAATATATGTATCTTCACATTGCTATGGCCTACCAGCAATGTTCCAGTGGGCTCCAGCAGAGGCATCTGTCTCCTGCAGGTGGCTATATGGCTTCTCTCTGACTCTGCCTACTTACTTCAACCACTGAGTTTAGTTTTCCAACCTACCTTTATTCTGTCCTATTACAGGTCAAAGCAGCTTCTTTATTCATTAACAATAAAGGCAAGGGAGAGACAGAAGGATTTCCTACATTGTTTCCCCTTTTCTGTTTAAATAAAAAGGAAGGTTTTAACTTTAACATAGTAAAATTACATATAACAAAATAGATATCAAGCAAGAATTACACTTACAATATTTATATCTACTTTATCTTTTGTCATAACTAAGGAAAACTATAACTATAACAATCTATTCTTCAACTTCATCAAAGACCACAGATGGATATAATATTACCTAAGTAAACAAGAACTGGATTGTAAGCAACTTTCAAAACTCTAGAACTGACAGAGAAATCTCCCTGCCTGGACCATCACCCAAAGTTCTTCTGTAACATTGGGGCATCCATCTTCAGCCAACAGGCCCACAGTGTCCTGAAGACTTTTCCATGAAGCAATAAATTTCAAAGACAGTTCTACCTATATTGGCAGCTTGTCAGTTGCTTTCTTCTGTGTCCTGCAGAATATCTGCCAGACTGCTTTATGAAGCAAGAACCCTGAAGGAACATCTCACCTTTAGGCAATTTCAGCAGTCATTGTTTGTGGGTCCTGCAAATTCAGTCAGGCAGTTCAGGCAAGAGCAATTTTTTTCCCAAATGACTAACAAACTCCATGAGGAGCCTCTTCAATGCCCATCATCCTCTTGAGTACATTGATCCTGCCAGGAGGAGATGTGTCTCATTGTCATAACAAGTCTTAAGTTCTTAAAACATTTTAAATGCCATATTCTGAAGGTTTCTGAAAGATTTGAAGAATGCTTATCTAACTGAAATATATCTCTATATATCTAGAAAATCTAACTAACATGACTAGAAGCTTGACTATTATAGATGACTCTCTATGAAACTATGTTTCCTAATTATACATTACTTTTTAAAATAAGCTGCACAAACACAGTACCTTAACCAAGAGCAAAATATAACAAAATTGACCTTAAATTTATATCAATAAACCAAGATCCCTAGAGACGCAAAGTATTCATCTCTATAGTATATCCCTCTTTAAATGTAAGCAAACAATTATAAACAATATTTGGGAATTTGGGCATAGTTATTTCCAAACTGCTTCCTGCTTTTTGTTGGGCAAAGTAATTTCAGGGGGTGTTCAGGTGACCTTTCAGAGGGATCTTGGTCCATAAAACCACATTAGTTTGGAAGAAATTCACAGGTTCTCATCCTCTGTGGAAACAAAATAAGAACCTCTTTTCCAAAGCAACAAATCCTTAGACCCAAATTTTGAAGTCAAGATACCTTTAAAATATATATGTTGGTTTAGGTTAGCAGCCCATACCATAAAATGTCTTTCTGTACTTCACTCCTTCACAGTCAAAAAATTTAAAGAAAACAAAATAATATAGATAATTTAGACTCTCTCTATATTTTCCATCTTTACATAGTTAATTTTTTTCTTTATCACTTTAATCTATGACTTCTGTACTCTGTCTCTTTAAAGACTTTTTTATTTTTTAAAATCATTTACTTCCTTTTCTAACTCTCTATACCTTTTTCCTCTCTCTCCCAAGCCTTTGTACATTTTTTTTTAAAACACTGTAACTCATTTAGAGGTCTTTTCCATCTGAATATGTCTTTATTGTAATTTTTTTAAAACCAGGACAGCTTTTTAAAATGCAAAGCGGCATGGCTAGGCCTAAGCTTGCTTTGCCTTTTGCTTATGCCCAGTCCAACAGGGCAGAGGTCCATTCACTGCTTTGAGACTGCTGGGTGGGAGTCATGCTCACCAACTCAACTCTTGAAACTAGTTGGCCCATTCAAGTAAGTTCCAGCATGCTGCCCACAAACCCCATTCAAGTGCTCAGCCCCCTAAAATAGCCAGAGTTTGTGCCAACAGCATGGACCAAGAAGCTATGATTTTGAAACTACGTGGTTTTTTTATGCTACTGCTGAATCAGGAAGACTTCTCTTTAAAGGAGCTATGACACACTGCCAGCAAACAGAGCCCATCTGAAAAAAATGCTTGCTACCAAGAAGCCATGCTTAACTCTGTTCTTTTTTGTCTAAAATTCCTTTCCAAGCTTTCTTAGGGTTTATGTGGATGTAGTCAGCCCCATGTCTCTGTGCTAATTTTTTGGTGGAGGTTTCTGTCTGGTCTGGTCCCACACAGAAACTCTATTATTTGCAGTATTGTTTGGCCAATAACTTAAGCATATTTCTGGCTATCTCTTATATCTTAAAGTAACCCATTAATCTATTAATCTGTGCATGTCCATGTGGCTGTGGCTTACTGGCAAGTTTCCAGTGGGCTCTGGTGGAGGCGTCTGCCTCCTGCAGGTGGCTACATGGCTTCTCTCTCGCTCTGCCTACTTTCTCTTAGCATTTAGCTTAGTTTTCCTGCCTAGCTCTATTCTATCTTATCACAACCCAAAGCAGCTTCTTTATTTATTAAACAATAAAAGCAACACAGAGACAAGACTTCACAGACCAGGTGAATTTACTATTAAGGTGAGGAAACACACATGTAGTGGATGAAACATCCATCTAGCAGAGTGTAACATGGGGGCCTGCTTGTTCGGATTTATGTCCTGCCCAGTTCCCGCAGCCATTTAGCCCCAAAGAAAATCACACAGAGGTCTCCATATGATTATAAACTGATTGGCTCATTAGCTCAGGCTTATTAGCTCTTATAGCTTTTATTAACCCGTTATTCTTATCTGTGTTAGCCACATGGCTCAGTACCTTTTCCAGAGAGGCAGGTCACATCTTGCTTTTTTGGTGGTCTGGGCAGAACTGCCCAGGGAGCTTCCTGCTTCCCAGAATTCTCCTGTTCTTATCGCCCCACTTATACTTCCTGCCTGGTTAATGGCCAATCAGCATTTATTTAAATCATGATTGACAGAATATAGACAATTCTCCCGCACCAGCAGAGGACGCTAATCCTGGCCCTATCTCCAAAAAGTGACTGCAGTCTACTTTCCCCTTTAGAAAGAATTGCATTCTCCTTTGCATTTCTATTAGGGTTCAGCTCTTATCTTTAATAAATGGTGGCTTTTTCTCCCTCAAAGTTAATCTTAAGAGCATTTTCTCATAAATACCAAGCAGAAAAGTTTCTATGTCAGAAGTTGGTTTTCTGAGCATCCCAGAAGGAATAATAGATGCTAGAAGCTATCTGAGAAAGCCAGTCAGGCAGGAACTTTGCTCTTGTGTCATTTGCTCTATGACTTGCAATCACTCTACCAGTGGGGAATGGCAGAGTTATAGATTGGTCCAGACTTCAGACTATCAGGCAATCAATAAAGTTCTCTGCTTGCGTGTTTTAATGATAGAAGAAAGGGCTCCTAGCTAGTGTGGGGTGGCATACCAGATGTCTGAGAAAATAAAGGAAGGGTGGTTATAAATACATATAGCTACATGGGTATGTTAGGCATTATTGCTCTAGGAAAATAAAAGGAAACATTCAGAATAATTCACCAATAACCAAAGCAAATAGAAAAATCTTTGGCACTTACATCAGTTGGAGTTTTATGGCCAAGACTTGAACCTGGAAGTCACCAGCTTCCAAGATTCTTTAGCTGTTGGCTTAAGCAAATTGAGCATGCTTAGACTAAGACACTGTTTAGGAAAGAGGGTGGTTTGACATATGGATGGGGACATCTCAGTTCAACTGTGAGCCCTTAAATTCTTAGGAATTCTTGGAGCTAGAAGATGGTTCATTTTATTCTGTTTACCAGTAATATTACCATAAATCAAGTTGCTCAGCAATTCATAAAAGCTCTGGTTGATCTTCAAGTAGAAACTGGAGTTGATATCAAAGGAAAACAATAATGTTTGTGGTCCCAAGACTAGGTTCAGGTGATTCCTATGAATTCCTATTCAGTTCATAAATTTATATGAGAAGTTCTTACATGTTACCACATGATATTGCTGTCTTAGTTTACCTTTAAAAACATTTGGAACTAGCCAAATTAGATAAATTTTTTCAGAATTTTCAAGATCAGGCTATAATTTTCTTATTCTATTAATTTTGTGTTTTCAGTTTTGTTGATTTTTCACTTTCATCTTTTTTTCTTCTTTTGACTTTAGACCTAATTTTTCTTTAATTATTTTATAAAGAAAATAGTGGAAATGTTAATTTTAGATTTTTCTTTTTTATTAATACATGTTTCCAATATTATAAGATCCCCTATAAATACTCTAATATGCATATTTTTAAGCAGAGTGTTTTCATTCAAAGTATTTAAGTTTTTAAAATTTAAAAACTGGTAACTTATAAGAATTGGTGAATTTCCACACATTTCTGATTTATTCCCACTGTAGGCTGAGAATATAGCCTGTGTTATTTCTATTCATTTGTATCTAAAAGGGAATGTTACAGGGTTCAGGATGTAGAAAATGCACATTATTGTGAAATGAAGTATGCTGTCAGTGTCAAAAACATTCAACTCTGTATAGTTCTGTTCTTTCCAGGTTTGTGGATGCTGGAACCCGTCCTTTGTATAAATTTCAGCTCTACAACAGTGGGTTCTGCTCTATCACCATGCAGTTGTGTCACATTGTTTCTTATTAATATATTACAAATAGAACAGTGACCCACATAGGTTGATAGATATAAATTTGTAGTTGAAAATGTTGATAGGGAAAACTAATTTGTTACCCTCATTAATATTACTTGTTTGTCTGCTAAAGAAAATAGAAGGTGTGCTTCACAGATGTGGTCAATTCAAATGTTCTCCCCCAAACAAGTATTTACATCAAACTTCAAGATGTGATTTTGTTTGAAATAGGAAAACTGGTCCATGTGCCTACAAAATAAAGATCTCAAAGTCATGTAATTTGAGTTGGGGAGAACCCTAAGTCAATGCTTGATGTTCTTAAAGGAAAATTGGAAGAAAGATATGTGAGGACAGAGGCAGAGACAAATATGCTCCAAAATAAACTGAGGAATTATAGTGGTTGCCTGTGGCCACCAGCATTATGCAAAGTGCATGGAACTTAATCTCTCTCAGAACCAAAGCAGAAACCAACTGTGCCAAC
>PVIU01017217.1:0-42599 GCA_004026605.1 Ondatra zibethicus
AGATAATACATGCAGAAGAGATAGGTCCTGGTGTCATTGTTGATGGGTTCTCCATCTGCCAACTTTCGCCGCCACATTCAGAGAGTCTGGTTTGATCATATGCTCATTCAGTCCCAGTCCAGGTGGATTGGTGCGCTCCCATTAGTTCAGGCACACTGTCTCAGTAGGTGGACCAGCCCCTCACGGTCCGAAATGTTTTTATAACTTCGTATGTTGCATAAAGAGTCCTACTACCAAGGATTCTTTCCCTTTACTTTTATTCCTTACTACTAACCCTCTTTCCTTCTGTCTTTAGATTAAAAATCTCCTTAAGACCTACCTAGGTATGCTTTTTTCTAGAATCAAATGTCTATAATACTTTGATTCTAGTTGCTATTCATACCAAGCATCCCAGTTGCTATTACTTATCCTGATTCTATCTGTAAGCTATTTGTTCTGTCAGGTGAGAACCATGCCTGACATAGGTTACAGTTGTTCAACAAACATGTTTTTGTGTCTGAATAGGTATTCAAATGATAATGAAAAATGGATTATATGGAGGACAAACAAAGGAGGATAATGTCATGTAGAATGATTACATATTTAATAGATAAAACTAACTCTACCTCTATCTCCATCTCAATTTTTTATGGATGTTAGATGCAAGTTCACTTTTTTTCCAATAGCTGACACCTTCATTGCTTGATCTGAAGCTAATGAAATCGACTTCACTTCTCTTGATACTTATTTCCTGAACAGACTGCTAGAATCCTTCCTTTTTCTTTAGCTGTGGGAAGCAAGAAGGACCTATAATGGTATTTCCTTTAGGAACAGATTTTAGCTAGCAATCAACAATTGTAAAGCTATAAATAATCTCCTTAGCATAGTTCATGAAAAGGCACAACTATGGACTGTTCGAGCACATGTAAGTGACAAGCTATAAAGCCAAGTAAATAAATGATAAGGACAAAATTTGTGATAGTAGTCATCTCTGTGAGGAGGAAAGGGGAGAAGATATGATTAGAGGGACAGATTAAAAGTTGGGTATGCCAAGATCAAGGATCAAGTTAGTGTCTCAAGGCCATGTTGCTGCTGGGGGCAGTGGTGGTGTCCAGACACAGCTGCTGCTAAGGACCATGTTGGGGTTCACAGTTCTATCTTGGCTGGGGATCTGACCTGAGGTCAGGGTTCTGCATTGCCACTAATGGTCACGTAGAGGCCCAGGGTTGGGGATGCATCCTGAAGCCATGGTGGTGTCCAGCAACCACAGGGCTGCTGGAGCCATTCTCACCTCGGTGGCTGTTCCTTCGTCCAGAGCCAGGATGTCATCAGGCCTAAGCTGCTGCCTAGGGCCATGTCTGTGCCCATGATCCAGCCACAGCTGGGGTTTTTGTTGGTGTCTGTGGCCAGTGTCACCTCAGGAGGCCTTAGGAATCATGCGAGATGAAATCAGAGGGCTATACTGAGCCGGTTCCGCACTTCACTTCCTTGGGAAATTTGGCCTTGCCTCTCACTGGCCATTACAGCAAGAGAGCTGGCCCCTGCACTCGGGATAGAGGGCTCCCACCCCTCACCACAGATGAGGATGAACCTACCCTGAAGACATGCATGTAGGGGAGCTGACTCTGCCACTGCACCCAAGGCAGTTGGCCCTAGTGGCTCGATCTGACCTGCCTGGCTAACACCCAGGCCTACAACTGGGTCTCAGACTGACCCACCCTAGCATTTACTCCATCTAGGCCCTGCTAGAGATCGTGAAGGGACTGGTCCTGGGAAACGTTAACCACAAGATCTCCAAGAAACAGGATACGGTAGAAGATCCAGTGAGGCTGGTGTACCAAAAATTAGAGGCCTTGAACCAGACCAATGACTCATTGCAAGTCAAACTGATGGAACAAAGAGGTATACTATATGACACATTGAAGCCTCCAATGCCATTAGGATAGATGAAGAGGTGATGGAGTCAGGAGAGAAGGAGAAGTAGAGATTGTTCTGTTTCAAGTGTGGTTTGTACTCTGCCTTGGTTTACTGGGTTTTGTTGTTGTCATTGTTCTTGCTTTTGTTTGTTTGTTTGCTTGCTTGCTTACTTTGTTTTGTTTTGTAGGGGGGATGCAACAGGGATGAGGGGGGAGTACAGAGGCACTGGGAGGTGAACAAAATTGAGGTTCATGATGTGAGACTCCTAAAGATTCAATAAAGAAGTTTTTAAAAAGTTGGATGTGTTTGTTTGCTCCTTTAACATCAGCACTGGGACATGGAGGTAGTGAATCTCTGAAAGTCACTGGGCAGCCAGTCTAGGCAAATGAATGGGCTTCAAGTTCAGTAGGAGACACTGCCTCAGAAACTAAATGTCGAAAGAGATGAAGGAAAGACATCTGATGTAGACCTCAGGCTTTCCACACGCATGTGCCCACACACATATTAGCAAGTATTTATCACACATACAACACGCATACATTCAAACACAGTAACTAACTAAACTAATTAACTAAAAATTAATTAAGATCACAATGGGGATCCTTTTGCCCCGAGAAATATATAATAGTCCAAGGAGTATAGCATCTGTATTCTATTGTTGAATGTTTACATTGCATTATTTCAAAATCATCGGTTGTAATAATCAATAATAAACTGTTGAGAAGACACTATTTTATGTTCTCCTAACATTTTTTTTGTATTTTCCTAAAGTTATTTTATTTGAATGTAAGTTTCTTTCGTGTTTCAACTTCTTTAACTTTTATTTTTAGTAACCTAAAATTATGTTAACGTTAAGGCATTTTTGGTTTTAGTAAACAAAAAGACAAACTAGCAAAGGATGTGGAGAAAGGCAAGCTCTCATATATTATTGGTTGGGATCTAAATTACTACAATCACTGTGAAAACAGTAAGGGAAAATAATAAGAAATAGAATTGCCATGTGATTCAGTCATCCAACTACTGGGTACATATTGAAAGGGAATGAAAATAGTACGTCAAAGATGTACCAGCAGACGCAGGTTTACTGCTGCGCTATTCACAATCTCCAAGGCACAGAATCAACTGAAGTATCCATTGACAGAGGGGTGGATAGGGAGAATATAGTATATATTGTATATTCAATGAAGTGTCATTGAGCAAACGAAAGGCAAATCCTATATTAGTGATCACATAAGTACCGGTTTAGTGAAATAAGTCAGGCCCAGAAAAACTAAATACTATATGATATCATTCATATGTGTAATCTAAAAAGATTGAACTCCTAAAAGTATAGAGCATTATAGTGGTTACCAGAAGCCAAAGGGCAGATAAAGGGAGAAGTACGAAGTCACAACCACAGAGGAATATAAAGTTAATTTTCCTATTGTATAGAGGATGATTATAATTAACAATATTACAGCATACAATTCAAAATAGCCAAAATAGATAATTTTGAATATTCTCAACATAAATAAAAGATACATGTTTAAGATGAATGCTAACCAAATAGTTTAGGTTGATAAGTATACAACGTATAAGCATACAAAAGCATCACCACTAAACCTTACAAACACACACACACACACAATTATGGACTATCCATGAAAATAGAAAACATCATATTGCTTTCCATAGGGATAAATAGATGTAAGTTTCAACCACCAAAACTGGTGCTTGAACTTCAAACTCTTATCATAATAGTTTCAGGAATAAAGCTACAGTTCTCAGATTCATTTTTGAACGATTGCTATCGTTATAAAGTTCTTCAGTAGATAAACACTAAAGGGTTCCTCCCTGAAAGTTCCACCACTGATTCTATTTCTACTCCCCCAAACAACATAGAATATCCATGAGTATAAGTTCTCTCTCACTAATTGACCTTTTTTCTCATATAAAGTGAGTTAAAATGACTCATTTCAACGTTAAGATATTTACAGATATTACACATGACTCACCAGGAGCAGATCTAGTTTCTCATAGCTGAAGCTCATTAAATTGTATCTTTTAAAAGTTATAGTCAAGGAAACAGTGAGATGGCTCAATGATTAAAGGTACTTCCAGCCATGCCCCAGGATCTAAGATCTATCCTCATGACCTCATGGTAAAAAGAAATACCTGACTCCTGCAATTTGTTCTCTGACCTCTACTTGCATAACATGCATTCATACAGTAATACACACAAATAATAAATGCAATTTTAAATTTTAAAAATTATTTTAAAGGTATAGTTTCTCTTTCAACATCCAACTCCAAGTCAAACCCTCCAATTACTTTGAACTATTGTCTATATGGCAATGCCTCCAGATATTTAAGGATCCTATAGTTTGTGTTCTTGAAAAAACAGGGATCATATCTCTCCTGTTCCCTGCATTGACAACTACTAGATGTTCATCACCAAACACAGTGGCTAACAGAAAAACATTCTTAAGATATGTTTTTAAATTAAATAAGAAATAAGAAGTTTGCTGTTCTCAATATGAATACAACTTTCAAGTTAGGCATAGTGGTTCATGTGTATAACCTCAGTATTTATGAGGCTAAGGAAGAATTTGCCCATGTGTTCAGGACCAGCTTGACCTACATACTGAGTTACCAGTCTAGGCTACAGAGTGAAATCTTGTCAAAGCACAAACAACCAAACAGAACTGCTTAATGATTAGTAACAAAATAGATATTCATGAAGTTAGAGTCTGAGACCAAGTGCCATATTTATCCACCACTCCAGAATGCAACAGAAAGAATTCTCATCTATCCATCTTCCTGAACTAAGTGGGAGTTTTAGGGAAGAGAGGAAGAAGATTAATTTTCCTTCTTCATCACTATCAATGCTATATCAAGGACTTACTGCTTTTTAGACTTCAATCTAAAGGCATTAAGTAGAGTATTTCACTTAAAGTCTTACAGGCAAGTCCTTTTCAATTCTTCACTCATAATGAAGAAATTAGGTTTGTAGTTGCTTAATGAAGCAAACAAAACATAAAATAAGAGTCAAATTTGGTATTCCACACTGTGTTTGATTCCTTATTTTTAACTCAAAGCCAGAACTTTAATTCTTCTTTTCCAATCAACCACAAGGTAGCAATCCCAATGTAGTGTGTCTACTCCTAGAGTACCACCTCCAGGGATGTATTAATTTGTTAGAGATATTATAACAAACTATCACATTCTGGGTAGCCTAACAGAAATTTTGTTTCTTATTATTCTGGAGGCAGAGGCAGGCAGATCTCTGAATTTGAGGCCAGACTGGTCCCAGAGTGAGTTCCAGGACAGCCAGGCTACACAGAGAAACCCTGTTTTTTTTTTTTTAATAAAAAGACTTTTAAAGCATGGCCTAGGGTACTAGGATTTTTACTATCAGGGATCTGTGAATAAGACTTTTTACAAACATAAATCAGATAAAACAAATATTTTACAAACTTTAAATGAAATTCAATATTTTCCTCTAAATATGAGTCTAGAAAATGCATACTAGCATTAAATATGCCCATAAATTCATCATCATCTGAAATCAGATATTTTATGTCATATTAGAGTTGTCAGAGGTATTACTAACAGTTGTGCTCATCATTGCTCTGAGCTTATAACAGTTTGTAGACCCACTTCTTGACCTGACTTGTAACATACTAATAAAGGAACTGTATACCATAAACTTATTTCTACTCATCTTGATAAGTGCATAATGTGGGATTCCCCTCGGTATGCTGTGATTACCACTGATTAATAAAGAAACTGCTTTGGACCTTTAGCAGGGCAGAGCAGAGGTAGACAGGAAAAACTAAACTGAATGCTGGGAGGAAGAAGGTGGAGAGTGGGAAACCATGGAGCCGCCTCCAGAGACAGACATGCTGAAACTTTGCCGGTAAGCCACAGCCACGTGACAATACACAGATTAATGTAGATGGGTTAATTTAGGATATAAGAGTTAGCCAGAAATATGCTTAAACTATTGGTCAAACAGTATTGCAAATAATATTGTTTCTGTGTAGTTATTTTGGATCTGAGCAGCTGGGAACAAACAAGCAGCTTCGATACAACAAATTGGCACCATCGTGGCCAACTAAAATCCACATAAAACCTAAGAGGGTTTGGAAAGGAATTCTAGACACTAAAAAATAAAGTTTAGCTGCATTTTTTCCAGATGAGCTCTGCTTGCTGGCAGCATGCTACAGCTCCTTTAAGAAAGGTCTTCTTGATTCAGCAGTAGCAGAAAAAAAGGGGTTGATTTTGAAACAGTGGCTTCCCAGGATGTGCTACCAGTAAGAACTCTGGCTCTTTCAGGAGACCGAACATTTAAATGGGGTTTGTGAGCAGAGGCTACAACTTGCTGAATGGCAACATAGACTCACTGTGTGCCTGAAAATGGGGCTGTGACTATGGCTCCCACTAAACAGACCTTTGCCCCACCACGTTGAACTGGGCAGAGCCAAAAGGCAAAGCAGCCTTAGAAGCACTTAGCATTTTAAGAAGTGTTCCTGAACAGAAAAGAATCACAGATACACAATAGGACAGATTCAAATATAAAGAACTCTAAACAAGTCACAGTGTATTTTAAAAATGTATGTAGGCTTGGGAGAGAAAAAAGTAAAGAGACAGTAAATGTAATATAAAAGAGTATAGACAGTCATAGATTAAAGGATTAAAGATAATAAAGTAAATTTAAACTTGTAGAAAAAGTAGAGTAAGAAAAATAAGCCACATAAAGATGGAATATACACAGAGAATCTGGATTATGTATATTATTGTGTTTTCTTTAATTTTTTTTGACTGTGAAGTATCTAAGTACAGAGAGATATTTCATTGTATAGGCTGCTAAGCTAAACCAATGTATATATCTTAAAGGAATCTTTATTTCAAAATATGGATCTAAGGATATGTTGCTTTGGAAAAAAAAAATTTTCTTTTGTTTCCACAGAGGATGAGAACCTGTGGATTCATTACAGGTTAGTGGGGTTTGATGAACCAAGACCCCCCAAAAGGTCGCTGTGAAGGCCAAAAATACTTCGCCCAACAAAAAGCAGGAAGCACTTTGGAGAGAAGTACAACCATACTCCCAAATATTGTTTATAAATGTTTCTTTACATTTATAGGGGGTATACTATAGAGATTTCCATTGGTATAGATCTTGGTTTATTGATACAAATTTAAAGTCAATTTTTTATATGTATACTTCTGCTCTTGATTAAGGTATTGTGTTTGTGCAGCTCATTTAAAAATGCAATGTATAATTAAGAAATATAGGTTAATAGATAATCACCTATAATTGTCAAGCTTACAGTCATGCTAGTTAGATTTTCTAGATGTACAGAGATATATTTCAGATGGATAGGTGTTCTTCAACTCTTTCAGAGACCTTCAGAATATGGCATTTAAAATGCTTTAAGAATTTAGACCTTTTCATGACAATGAGACATACCTGTTCCTGCCAGCACCAATTACTTAAAGAGGAAAATGGGCATTGAAAAGACTCCTTATGAAGTTTACTAGCCATTTGGGCAAGAAATTGCTCTTGCCTGGACTGCTTGATGTTATGCTGTATGAACTGGACATGCAGGACCCACAAAAAAATGACTGCTGAAGTTGTCTAAAGAAGGTGAGACAGTCCTTCAGGGTTCCTGTTTCATGAAAGAGTCTGCCAGACATTCTGCAGGACACAGAAGAAAACAACTGATGGATTTTGCCATTACAAGGCAGAACAGATCTTCAAATTTCCTACTTTGTGGAAAAGTCTGCTGGATACTATGGGCCTATAGGCTGAAGATGGATGTCCTAGTGTTACAGAAGAACTTTGGGTGACTGTCCAGGCAGCAAGATGTCTCTGTCAATTCTAGAGTTCTGGAAGTAGCTTATAATGCACTTCCTGTTTACTTAGGTAATATTATATCCTTCTGGAGTCTTTGATGAAGTTGAAGAATTTATAGTTATATAGTTTTCCTTAGTTATGATAAAAGATAAAGTAGATATAAATATTGTAACTGTAATTCTTGCTTGATACCTGTTTTGTTATATGTAATTTTACTACGTTAAAATTACAGCCTTCCTTTTCATTTAGACAGAAAAGGGGAAGTGATGACAATACACAGATTAATGTAGATGGGTTAATTTAGGATATAAGAGTTAGCCAGAAATACGCTTAAGCTATTGGCCAAACAGTATTGCAAATAATATTGTTTCTGTGTAGTTATTTTGGATCTGAGCAGCTGGGAACAAACAAGTGTCCTCCATACAACAAGTGCACTTCAGTAGAATTGGTTCTTTGCAGTAATAAATACTTTATTTTACATATTTTAAAGAATTCTGGGAAATGGAACAATAGGCATCATCATATATCAAAGACTCATGGAACATAAACATGAAAAACCATGTATGATGGATCTCATGACAGATGGTAGTTTATTCAGAGATTAACTAAGCCAGTTCAGCCATGGAAAGGTAAATTGAGTTTTGAATCTTTCCTATTATGTGTAATTTATTTATAATTTAAGATAGGGGGCTCTTGCTGTATGTATTTTGTCTCTCAGAACAAAAACACAAAGATTTACCTTTGAAAAATATTATCTCAATTGGGACTCAGCTGCTTTAAAATATTCCCTTCCAGAAATATATTTATGGAATATTATTCTAAGTACAAAATGACACTTTTAGATAGAAAGAAAATGTTAAAAGCTAAGTATTACTTATCTATAGGTATTGAAATTTGAATAATTGTTACTTCCTTTCTTATTCTTTTATATATGTTCCATTTTTCACAATAGACATACATTAGTATTAAAATTATAAAACATTAATAAAAATAACCCGGATTTGAAAAAAGATATACCAGTTGTAAAAAAAAATCCAAGTTTCAGATGTACTTCATTGCTACAACTGAGTAACAAGGCTAAGACTTTACCAGCAAGTTCCTGGAGAAAGGTTTTATAAATGTGGGAACAAGTTGGTCAAAATTGTAACTAATTTTTTGTTTATGATGAAAATAAAAATTATGCTTTTCTCTGAAACTATAAACCACATAAGTGATAAATAGTTCATGTTAACATTTTGATGCATTTCTGCACTCTAAATCAAACTACAAATTAATATTTCATCAACCATTCTGTTTCTGGTAAAATGAGGAAGGGTAACAACAACCTCAAGGTTTAATAGCTTTGAAAATTTTCTAGCTCAATATTGTGCTGTTTTATTTCTTAGCTAATTTCAACCAGAACAGGAGAGGAATGATTATTGTGTGGATGGGTTTTTGTCTCATTTTCTCATAGCAATAGAACTATATTTTATCCACCTATCGAGACTTGAAAAGCTTTGGCTTGGGAAAGGAAGTAAACACAACTAATTTTCAATAGAAAGAAAACAGATCAAGTTATATTTGGCATTTAAGGCACCCAAGGGAGATTAGCTGTCACCAATTAAAACAAAATTGAATCTTATGTATTTCTTGTTGTTGTTGTTGTTCTAGTTCTTCCCAGGTAAGTTTTAAAAATGAAGATTCCAAGCCCTGTGTCTTCTTGATGAATGATGCTAATATCATTTGTCAAGAAGATTGCTAATTGCTAATATCCCAGGATTCATGGAAATGGGAATCTGGGCTGGAAAGAAAGCTTGGCAGTCATTTTTGCTGAATTATCTTACACAATATTCCCCACAATTGATCATTGCTTATGTTTAAAAGCATTCCAGGGAATGCTTGGATTTCAGAGTTGACTCGTCATCTATGAATAGCTTTTGTCATATTAGATTAACACATGTCTTCCTCTCTAGTCTTTCCATAATAATAAATTATTACTTGAAGATTATCATAACTAGATTTTACTATATCACATTTGTTGCTATGTTATATATATTTAAATAATATTACAGGATATATCTACTAAAATTATTGGACAAATATTTTCACACTTATAAAATTGTGATAATAGGTACTATCTATTGAATAGTTATAAAAGTTGGTAAATACTAACTATTCTTGTTGTCTAATATTGATTGCTTAGGGTATCTATGAAGCATAGTACTAACCACACTACAGATAATGACTAATAGAATCCTCAAAATTAAAGTATAAAGTAGATGCTATTATTTTTGTAATGCAGATGACAAAACTGAAACTCAAATCAGTGTCTTCTGAAAAAAAAAACTTAGGTCACAGTGCTTCAAAAAATAAAAGTTAAAAACAATTTGGATCACTTCACAGATCATAACCTTACTTCATTCTATGTAAAATTTCTGTTCATTGAATCAGATAGATCTAGTCATAAGACTTTACATAATATTGCACAGGTTACTTATATGTATTAGCTTGTGTATGCATGCTAGAAATCACTAAAGAAGAATGTCCTGTTCACACCATATTGGCAAGACAAGAAAATGTCACAAATTTAATGGTCTTAGTGATTTCTCCTCTTTGTGTCAGCTCAAGCACTCACTGAATCACTCTTTTCATTTTCTCTGTGCCACAAGGTAGATGAACATTGATTTGACATGAAGCCAACCTAATACATCCAGCCAGAGTGACATGTTTCCTGTGCATCACAAACAGAAAATAGTATCTAAAGCGAAAGCAACCAGAGAGAACTTAGGCTTTGCCTGGTACTACACATAATTATGTTGAATTTTGTGCTAGATTTTTCAATGTAACTGAATATGTACTGGACTATTTTGATGTTATTTCAGGATCCTTCCAGTATCTATGATCATAAGTTTGCCTCTATAGGAATCATGTACTCTAGATGTTTACTCAACAAACCTTTAGGGTCTTAAGTCAATTTTTCAAAATATGATTGCTTACTGTGATACTGTGGTAGACCTTCTCTAGAAAGGCTTGTTGTCTGTCATGATTGTTTTCTTTAAAATGAGTTATAATTATTTGACTATTTACAAGTCCATTACATTGTATAGTCTTTAGCTCTGGGTAATGTTGGTGTGGGATTTCTTTATTTCCAAGTTATTTTACACTAATGTAGAAAATAAAGAGTACTTTTCAGTTTTCCTGGTGTGCACTTCCAATTCTCTTAGTCAGAGGTTCTTAAAAATTTATTTGTACAGTAGTTAAAGGCAGATATTTGGGCCAACCACTAGAAGACCTAGAGTTTGCTCAAGGAATCTGGGTTTTAAAATTAAACAAGTGAGCAAACAAATACCACTTAGGGTAATCTGCACTTTGACGAGCATGGAAAATCAGATAATAAAAAAAATCTTCATTTCCTAAATGTTACTACTTATATTTTAATTTTATTTTTATTGGTTTCATTACAGTTTTTAATGCAGCTAAGTCAGCTTTTTTACATGACAATTATTGATTCACAGTATAGAATAAAATCTTTAGCCAAAAGCATTTTTGTCTCTATCTTTTATCCCTCTCAAACCTGTGTCTTTACTACGACTATGTTTCAATGAAGTTATCCTGAAAATAAAGATACTGGGGTAAGTGGAGAGGCCCAGTCTAAACAGAGAAACAAATCTTCTAGGAATGCAGAATGTCACAAATCCGGCAATTAGAAGCAACATGCTTCACAAACTATATGATCTTTGCTACAGGATGATTATGATGATGTTATTCAGGTTTTTTCAATTACTAAAAAAAGAATCCAAGGAAAACTATATACAGGAAAGTTCTAGCTCAGATGCAAGGCATTAACGCATGGTTTAATTTTAAGCATTTGATAAAATATAAGAAAACCAATTAAATCTTCCAATTAGAGTAGTGTTATACATATTGGTACAAGAGGTTTTGTGATATAAAGTTATTTTTTTCTTTTTTATATAATCATGCTCCTCAACTCACCGAAAGTACATTTTTACTAATCATATCAGTATGGCTATATTTACAGTCCATGAGCTCCCACTAACTCAGGTTAGCTGCCTTTGTGGGTATCCCTATCATGATCTTGACCCCTTTGCTCACATTATTGCTCCTCCCTCTCTTTGGCTGGACTTTTGGAGTTCAGCCCAGTGCTTGGCTGTGGATCTCTGCATCTGCTTCCATAAGTTGCTGGATGAAGGTTCTATGAGGACAATTAAGGAAGTCATCAGTGCTAGCATATCTTTTAGGCAACATACCATAGTAGATCAAAGCATTCATAGCTCGGTTGATATTTACATTTCTCCTTTGGTAGCATGCAGAGTACTTTCCTGTACCAAAGACATTAGCAGGTAGTGGCAAAGGTTCTATGTAGGAGCCAGCTTGATGCCTCCATGTTCAATGAGTTGTATGGGTGTGATCTCAGCAATAAGGCTGAGCTGTCAGTTTGTGGTGAACAACCTATTCTCTTTGCAACAGCCTAAATTGTAAATTGCTTGGGGATTTCCATTGGATCCCTATGGCCAACAACTCAACTGGATGTAACCCAGTATTTGTGTTAAAAGCTTTGCTTGGTGACAAGAATTGGCCAATTGGGACATCTCGAGACTTCATTAAGATCACTTTCATATATTTTAGGAAGTTTCCACTGCACTAGGTTTCCATACAACCCCTTGAATGCCCCTCATTCTAGCTGTTTCTATGTCCCACTCCCTCAATCCCATCTCCTCTCTCTCTCTCCCTACCTGATTCTCCTGTTCTTGCCCCCAAGTCCACCCATAAAATCTATTCTATTTCCCCCTCTCAGAGATATCTATGTGCCCCCCCCAAGTTCCTTGCTCTATACCTATCGTCTCTGAGTCTTTGGATTATAGCATTGTTATCATTTACTTAGTGGCTCATAGCTACATATAAGTGAATTCATACCATATTTATCTTTCTGGATCTAGATTACCTCATTCAGGATTATTTTTTCTAGTTCCATTTACTTGCCTGAAAATTTTATGATGTTATTTTTTAAATAGCTGAGTAATATTCCATCGTGTAAATGTACCACATTTTCTTTATCCAGTCTTCTCCTGAGAGACAGCTAGGTTATTTCCCATTTCTTACTATTATGAACAGAGTAGCAATAAACATGTTTGAGGAAGTGTCCTTGTGGTAGGATGAAGCATCCTTTGGGTATATGCCCAAAAGCATAACTGATATTAGAATTTTTATATACTTAATCGCTTTTTACCAAATGGTAAGAAGGAAGTAAACTGGCCAAAAAAGAAATGTCAAGAATAATCGAAGATAATAATGAAGAAATAAATACTGTATGTCCTAGAAAAATACATCACATATTGTAAGAGCTCATTGAATGTTAACTTTAATTAACAGCAAGATACTAGTAATAGAATCTGTAAAAGAATGTCACTAGAAGAAATGAGAAAGATTATGGGACTGTTCTTGATGTTCTTTCAAGGAAGTAAAACAAGAGCAGTTATCCCCATAGTGTTCGATTTATATTCTCCCACTCAAATCCCATTCTATAACACATTTCTCAGTTTGCATGCTTTAAATTGAGCAACATATACAAATTATGTGGGAAAACATTTTATCTTATTAGCAGGTAGCATGAGAACATCATTGTAGAGAAAAAACAGTATTATTAAGGGGCTTTCATTTCTGCACTGCTGGTAGAAATAAATCATAGATTGCTCAAGTTTCATCAGAAATGAGGGAGGGACACTGTATATTAAATGATAACAGTTTTTATAATTTCCTAAGGAAAATAATCCAGGAGAGGAACCTCCTGACTGTTGGAGTACCTAAAGAAAGATTTTGGAAAAATTTAGAATATTGGTTAGATTGGTAGATTGGTAGATTGATGTCTACAATATTTTATAGACAAAACATCACCCCTATAAGTATTCTTTGAATTCTTGATACAAGTTTCAATGCTAATCATTTTATGTGAACAGTGTTTCCATTTAGGAGAGCTCCAAAAGAATTACTAATGGAAGGTTGTGTGCCTGACAGCAGCAATATTCTTCCTCATCGGGAGTTGTACTGGCTAGTTTTGTCAATTTAAAACAAATTAGAATCCTAGAGTCCCTGGAAAGAGGAAACTCAATTGAAGAACTGTCTCCATAAATTGGCCTGTGGGCATGTGTATAGGTCACTGTCTTGATTAATGATAGATGTGGGATGGCCCAGTCTACTGTAGGTGATGTCACCCCTGCTCAGGTGATCCTGAGCTGTATAAGAAAGCTGACTGCGTAAGCCAAGGGGAGCAAGCCAATAAGCAGTGTTCCTCCATGGCCTTTGCATTGCTTCGTGCCTCCAGGTTCCTGCCTTAAGTTCCTACCCTTGATGATGGACTGCGCCTTCACTGCCCGGGTTACTTTTGGTCAGCATTTTATCACAGCAACAGAGAAGCAAACTAGAAAAGGGGTGAAGGCAGTGAAAGGGCTCACGAGTTGTCCCAGCCTGGGAGATCCAGCAACAGCAGAAGTGAATTGTAAGAACAAAGGCATTAGTGAACATCTTCCTGGACCTGGAATCAAATCAGTGGGTCACTGAGTATAGGTCAGATTACCCAAGAAGGGGAACTAACAGAGGAGTCTGGGAATAAAGCATGAAGACCCTTTAGCACTCAAAAAAATAAATTTTATGTAGGTGACAGTGATTTGGTTAGTAGTGTATTGTTTAACATTACAAAAAGATATTTACTAAAACATTTTGGTAATGCTTTTGAGGGAAGCAAGGCCGAAGGCAGACCAAGAGACTAAGGTATAGACCATTTTGGACCTCACTGCAAGGGGGATGAAAAACCGGACAAAAGAAAGAGAAAGCTTGGCTAAAGTTGTGGAAAGAATCTGCAAGCTGTAAGACAGAATTGGCTAACATAAAAATATCAGTGTATTTCTCAGGTATAATAAGCTGCAGTACAGAACAGACCCAAATATATATGATAGATTGACCAAAATAAAAGTTTATTTCTTTCACATATAGCTGTCCAAGTAAAATGTCCCTTGTCTGCTGGAGGTTTTTGTTTATTTGGTGTTTCAAGAACTTGGCATCCTTGCATTTTACAATTCCACCATCCATTAAAACTTCCTGATGGTCCTAGGAAGGAGGCAATGTCAAAGGAACAAGTCCTCATTTTAAAAATCTTGGTAAAGAAATATCTATAGCATTCCTATGTGTATTCTATTTTCTAGTACTTATAAAATAGTATCATGACCATATTTACTGGTGGATATCAGGCAAGGCTGTCTAGCTCTAAGTCCAGAAAGAAAAGAAAGTAGATTTGGGAAACAGCTGAAAGTTTAAGCATTATTGAGAGAAAGAATTTTGAACTAATTCCTAATATTCGTGACAGTTTTCTAGGAGAATGAAGTAGTTAGGAATATAAATTTGTGTCAAAGAGACATAGGATAATGGGTTTATTGTGTGACTTTTCTTTGAGATAAGCTCTCATTATGTAATCCAGATTGACCTCGAACTAATGATCCTCCTCTCTCAATCTCCATTCTAGGATTATAAGCATTCACCATCATGTCCTACAGTTTGGGACATCTTGAGTTAAAGTTATCTAGGAAATACCTGTGGAGGCATTTTTATATCTGCACGCGCGCGCACACACACATACACACACACAAATAAATACATATAAATATACATATATATACTTAAGGATTAATGATCTATATAACTTTCTCATGGTATGACGTTTATAACAATTATATGTGTCCAACATGTACCAAAATATAGAGTATTTGAGTTAAATCTCTGCAGTGGTTTGAATGGGTATGGCTCCCATAGACTCATGTGTGAATGCTTAGCCCATAGGGAGCGGCACTATTAGGAGGTGTAGCCTCATGGGAGAAGATATGGCCTTGTGGGAGGAAGTGTGTTACTGTGGAGGCAAGCTTTGAGGTCTTATAAGCTCAAGTCTGGCCAGTGTGACAATTCACTTCTTGCTGCCTGAGGATCAGGATGTAAAACCATCAGCTCCTTCTCCAGCACCAGGTCTGCCTGTACACTGCCATGCTTCCACCACGACAATAATGGGCTAAACCTCTGAAACTATAAGTCAGCCCCAATTAAATGTTTTCCTTTTCAAGAGTTGCCATGGTCATAATATCTCTTCACAGCAATAGAAACCTAACTAAGATAGTATGTTTTTTGAGTGAAATCTTCATTGGCTTATATCCATAGGCACAGATGGGAAAAACATAACTACACAGTCTTTCCAGGTAAGAAAGAAATTGAATTTTCTTAAAGATTAAATGATATGTACAGCATATACCTGAATCATCTAATAGTTCATAGCCTTCCATAATAAACAAACAAATATTTAGACAACACCATCGTGGTGTGCCCGTGCCCGGTTTCAAACTGTGGAGGACGAGCTGAAACCGAGTTTCACTGCTTTGTGTTTCATAACCTGTTTTAAAATATATGCTCCCACAACTGAAAGAGGTGACAATTTCTGACCGAGATACCCAATGCTTAAGAGTAGGCTTACTTTACTTCTAATTCCCTCTGGGCAAATTGCCCCGACATGAAATCAGTTCTTAGTCTTTCAAGCAGCTATATGCCTCTGTTTATAAACTGTCTTTATGGCCAATCTGAGTCTTCCTTAGGAGGCCTTGGTAAGTCACTAAGATTTTGGTTGCATTCTGGTCTGAATGTGCCTTGTCACTTCCAAGACAGAAGTTTTCCAACAGATTTCATGAATAGACAATTGAATGAATTAAAATGCTTCTTTTTTATTTTAAAGAAAATAATATTTTAACTATTTACAAACCTAGAAAAGGAGCAGATTATTGTACTTTTTGTGTCAAACTTTGCCTGAGTGTTGTGTGATAAGACCGTAGGGATGAATAAGTGGTAAGAACATTAAATGCTTCAGTGGAATCATCAATTATCAGACTGTTAAGTGATGTGACAATTTTAATATATGTAGGAAGGGTTACCTGGCTGCAAACATGCTTAAGATGTATGTGTCCAAAATATTTTCATGCTAAATACAAGTCAACAGGGTGAATTTTTAATTATAAAGTAAAAATACTAAGCTGAATATAACAAATTAGACCGAAGCAGTTGTAGATAAAGATAGACAGCCAGATACACACACACACACACACACACACACACACACACACACACACACGGGAGGGTTAGGGTGTGCATGTGTATACAAATACTTCTTGCTCTTGTAAGAAAAAAAATTCTGGCAATCTAATTGTTTCAGTGATAGAAAAGCCCCTCAGCAAACTGACAAAATAAAAACAATGAAATGGCCCTCTTACTTTTCTTTACACAGCCAATGTTCTTCTACTTGTACCAATGAAAACCCATATACGACTCTGCTAGCCAAACTGTGTTTAGTCAATCTGTGTTTACTTCCCTCTGTTATGTAACCTGCCTTTCTTCTAAATCTCATATGCCACAGGAGAATCAGAAATCTACAAACAATCTAAGATGAAATAATCATTATCATGTCTTTTTCATGCCAAGTTGTGGTTTGATCCCCTAATTCTAAAAGCTAAACCCGAAGAGGAAAAAGAAATGATTAGTAAGAGCTCTTGGCCACTCCAGGTCTGGGAATACAATTGGGGGGCTTCTCTCCTGACTAACCCCACCCAGGGAAAGCTAGTGCCATAGTCACTATCACTGCAAGACATGAGGTTGCATGGCATATCTCTTTACATGAATGCCAGATGGAACTGCCAGTGGGAAAAAAATGACAAGGTCTTGAATTTGTACTTGATTTAGGGTCTGAGGGAAAAAGAAAAAAAATCATATGTTCATAGCATACCTACAATTCTTGTTTTTCTCTCTCATTGGGAATTCAACGATTCAATTAGTGTTCGCTTCAATTAAACTCAAGTATCCATAATGACTTGGGCTCTGCTGTGGAAGGTGAGTGTGTGTGTGTGTGTGTGTGTGTGTGTGTGTGTGTGTGTGTGTGTGTGTGTGTGTGTAGGTTGGGGATAAGGACATTCATTTCTAATATGGAATATATCCATCACTTTGAAAATTTCTAACACCTTCACTGACCTGAATGTCACCCAGCTGGTTTTGGTCTTACTTTGGTCTAATATTTCCTCACTATGCTCCCTTCCCTGACTTTTGGAATGGTAATGTATATCCTGTGCCATTATATGTTGGAAGTATGTGATCTGCTTTTTGATTTTATAGGGGTATATAGTTAAGAGATTGCATGAATCTCAGAAGAGACTTTGAACTTTGGATGTTTAAACACTGTTGAGGCTGTTTTAGACTATGGGGACTTTTGAAGTTGGACAGTGCATTTTTGCATTATGATATTGCTATAAGATTTTGGGGGCCAGGGAGTGGAATGTGGTGTTTTGAAACAAAACGACTTCCAAAGGAAGTGGCACTATTAGGAAGTATGGCTTTGTTGGAGTAGGTATGGCCTTGTTCTTATGGAGAAAGTGTGTCACTGTGGAGGCAGGCTTTGAGGTCTTCTTCTTAAGTTTTGCTCAGTGTCACAGTCAACTTCCTATTGTCTGCAAGATACAGCTCTCTCAGCTGTTCTAGCACCATGTCTACATGTATGCTGCCATGCTCCCTGGCATGATGATAATGAATTGAACCTCTGAAACTGTAAGCAATCCACCCCAATTAAATGTTTTCTCTATGAGAGTTGCCATGGTCATGATGTCTCTCCACAGCAATAAAAGCCATAACTAAGATAATGATAACCAATCTACAATCCATAAAACTACAGAGGTTAGGTATAGAATAAGGGATGAGGGGTAGGATCTCTCCAGGAAAGGAAAACAATAAATAACCATGGATGAATGATGGGAATGGGAGGATGAATTGAGGATGGGAGGGGACATAGGGATTAAAGGAGGAAATATGGGGAGAGACAGCTATAATTGAGGGACATTTGAGGGGTGGTATGGAAACCTAATACAATAGAAGCTTCCTAAACTACATACATATATGAAAGCAATCTAAATGAAATTGCCAAATAATGAAGGAGAGTCCCAGTTGACCATCTCTTGTCACTAAATGATGTTTCCAGTTCTGGGAATGGGTTACATCTAATTGAGTTTCTTATTAAAGGGGCCCCTTGGGAATCCCCAAACAATCCAAGCTGTTGCCAAGACTATAGATTGCTCATCACAAACTGATGACAAGGCCCTATTGCTGAAGACAACACTTACACAACTCATTGATTATGGAGGAGTTGAGCTGGTGTCTACATAGAACCTTTACTGTTATGTATGCTGGCATCTTTGGTATAGTAAGGCACTCTGAATGCTACCAAAGGAGAAGCACAAAAACCAACCCGGATACAAACCATTTGATCTACAGCGGTGTCCTGCCTGCAAGATCTGCTAGTGCAATGGTGGCACAGAGCTTGTGGGAGTAACCAGCCAATATCTTACTGGTTAAGATGGCCTTACTGACTTAAGGCCCACTGCATGAGATGGAACCCATATCGGACACTGCTTGGGTAACAAAGAACTTAAGACTAGATAGCCATGGACTTAGGGCAAAACCAAACACTGCAGTTCTACTAAAAAAATCATTTTTCAAAAGCTTTCAAAGTCACAAATATCATGAAATGACTTAGTTACAACCCAGTTAGAAAAGTTAGAATCCCTTGTAAAGATGGTAACTATTCTAGTGTGGAATACAATTATATTCCACGTAAATCAAATTGACTTATATTAACTTGGAAGAAGAGCTATTGGTAATATGAACCTTTTGATTTCAATATGAGGCAAGCAAAATAAACAATGGACATTTCAAAAGTACCAACAAAAAACTGTACCTAAAAGAACTCTGCTTTTATTACTAAGAACAGTAACAAAATTAATTTCCTGTGGAGACAAAATAATTTTTGTTACTTTCTTCAAAACAGAACTAATAATTTAAAGTAGTTCAAATAGACTTAAAAGTGCCTCATGCCTTCTATGAATTTAAATAGCAATTTTTATGTCTAGCTATTGGTGTGCATGTTTCTAATTACAGAAACCATAGGTAAAGTGCTTCTTTATTTGGAATATATAAACAGCTCCAAAGGTAGCCTATGAACAAGATTTGACAAGTTATCCTTAGGATGTGCACATGGAAACCACTTAGCACTGACTGCTTGATACCGAAAAATAATAAACAATACATTTCAGAGCAACAGCAACAGAAAATTGTCATCAGTTCGCTTTTGTAAATCTTTTACCTCAGTTTTGTTCATTGGGAATAGAAGACTCTGGGTCATCTCTTAATTCTTTTCTTTTTTGAGGCAGTGACCAGATTAGCCTAAAACTAACTTCCTAATATATACTATGTGTCAACAATTTTATTCCTCTTTTCCTTTTCAAAAGAAAAATAAATGCAATGCCTGACCCCCATACAGTTAGGACAGTGGTTTGTTAACATTTTCTAAAGCCCTTCTTACAGGGGGCTCTATAAAAAAGGGGGGGTACTTGGCACAGGTGAAATCAGATCTACCAGGCAGATGTACTTCTTACTCACAATTGTATTCCTTTAGGGTTATGTATGTCAACTTAAGGCAGATGGCTCAATAGTTACTTATAAAAAGTTCATAAAGACCAGACATAAAGAGATACCAAACTCTGTATCTCCATGTCTAATGTCAAAACACTCTCCACCTCTCCAACTCTGTTCACCTTTGTTGACTGCAACATACTTCTTTCTCGGCCTGGTTCCACTCCTTACTAGCAGCTGTCCTCATCAGGTATCACATGACTGGCATCTCTAACATCTTGGGTTCTACAAGGTAATCCAGGTTTCAACTTCACAGCTTCATGAAATAGCCTCTCTACTAGGACTCCATTCAGGGACACCCCTGACACATGCCTGACTCCAGTCACTTTATTCCATAACTCCTCTCTTCTGTCCTTGACTCTAAACCCAGAACCATGCTGCCAAAGGTGCCAAGATCTGCTGCCTGCTGGGGCTGGAACATAGCCGCTCATTCAATCACATCTTCACCAGCTTTCTGTCCGTCACTGCCTAAGCTTGGCTGTCTGAAACTTGCTCTGTAGACCAGGCTGGCCTCAGACTCAAAGATCCCCAAGCCTCTAACCTCCCAGTGTTGGGATTAAAGGTGTGCCACCGCATCTGACTCTAAACTTTTCTTTAGTTCCTTTTCACAAGTTAGAAACTTAGCTGGGGGGATCTGGCCCTGAGGTTACCGCTCCCTTTATTCTATTTCTTAATCCCTTCATCTCCTTGAACACAGAATTTAGTTCTACTCTACTTCCTGGTGTCCCTTTTCTCCTCAAAATTTTCATTTTGAAATTTACCCTACTCAGCATGCTCCTTTTCAGTATAAATCTTTACAAGTATGGACACTAGTAGCCACACCACAGAGCCTATACTAGGCTGTTTTGAGATTTCTTCTGCCAATGGAATTAATCCAAATTCTTCACTTTAGCCTCAGGCAGACTCTTCAGGCAAGGGTGAAAAGCAGCCACTTTCTTCACTAAAATATCACAAGAATTATTTCTATGCAATATATTACAATTCTCCTCTGAAACCTCTTGAGTGAGCACCCAACAGTTCAAATCACACTTAGCCCACTGTCTTCCATGCTCCTATTAGTATGGCCCATTAAGCAGTGCTTAAAACATTCCACTGCTTTAATAGCACAAAGTACCAAATTGGAAATTCCTCCAAACAAATATATGGTCAGGCCTATCAGAGTAATGCCCTAGTTCCTGGTACCAACTTCTGTCTTCGTTAATATTTTTATTGCTGTGAAGATTCGCCATGACCACAGCAACTCTTTTAAAGAAAACTCTTAATTAGGGTGCCTTGCTTACAATTTCAGAAATTCATTCCATTATCATCATATCAGAGAGCATGGCAGCCTGCAGACAGATGTAGTATTGGAGTAGCTGGTAATGCTGTACCTTGTAAACAACAGAAGTTAAGCTTAAGCAAAAGACTTCAATGCCTGCTTCCACAGTGACACACTTCCTCCACAAGGCCACACCTACTCCAGCAAAGCCACACCTCCCAATAGTGCCACTCCCTTTGGGGGCCATTTTCTTTCAAACCACCACATCATTGACTTAGCATCTAATATCCACATATAAGCAAATACATACTCTATTTGTCTTTCTAGGTCTGGGTTATCTCACTAGGAATTGTTTTTTTTTTTCTAGTTCCATCCATTTACCTGTGTATTTCATGATTTCATTTTTATGACTGAGTAATATTCCATTGTGTAAATGTACCAAATTTTCTTTATCCATTCATCTGTTTAGAGACATCTAAGTTGTTTTCAGATATCAGTTTCTTGATCAGCCATCACTGGAGAAGATTTCTGCTGCAGCAGAGGGTACCAAATACACAGACCCACTGGCAGATATTATGTAGAAAGTGAGAAATCTCAGAATTTGAAGGCCTAAACAAATGTTTTCATCAAATCCCTGGGCTCAGGGAACCCTGCAGAATAGGAGGCAGAAAGAGTGTAAGAGCCAGAGGGGATAGAGGACACAAAGAAAATAAGGATATCTAAAGCAACATGATCAATGCACATACACACTCTCAAAGACTAAGGAAGCATGTACAGGCCCTATCCGGGTCTGTACCAGATGGGATCCTTGAGCTGAAAGGAGAAGTGGACACATAACCCCATTCCTAACCTAGAAGCAATCTCTAATTGATAACCACTTACAAATGAAAATTTAGTTTTCTCCAACTGAGTCTCACTGGAGAAACAAACTACTCTTAAGGGTAGACTACATTCACAGCCATAGATGACCAGCAGAAAATGAACTCATGGGTGTATCTGGAGGATCCTTGCCTCATAATATGATATATAATATACTATAAATATAATAATTTAATAAATTAAATAATTTGTAGTAAGAGGCAAGCGGGCTGCTTGTCATCCAAGCCACCCTTGGCTGTGTCCTGCCGCCCAGCTTGCTTACACTGGAAATAACCACACAGAAATTGGATTAATTAAATCACTGCCTGGCCCATTATATCTAGCCTCTTATTGGCTAACTCTCACATCTTGATTTAACCCATTTTTAATAATCTGTATAGCACCACGAGGTTGTGGCTTACCGGGAAAGATTCAGCATGTCTGACTTGGCAGCTTCATGGCGGCGGCCCTCTCTGCCTCTGTGTCTTTTTCCCAGCATTTTATTCTCTTTTCCCTGCCTATCTAAGTCCTTCCCTTTCAAAAGGCCAAGGCAGTCTCTTTATTAACCAATGAAAGCAACCCAAATACAGAAGGACCTGCTACACCAATCAATGATCTATGTTATAAGTGATTAAGATGTATTACTGCATGATTGAAAATTTAACATTCTAGTAATATGATTGTTTAGTAAGCTACAGATATTTCCCAATAATGTACAGAATAGGAACAAAGTAAAATCTTCTGTAAGAGACTAAAGTGAATTTCTGATTTGATATTGAGATGCTTTGAGAGATATAACTATATGTGCTATATTTGTGACTCATACTTGTATTTCTGATTTACTTCCCCAAAGTTCACATATATACCCAGTAACTATATTTTAATTAATACATTATTAACATCAACAGAACTAGTTTAGTTCTGAATATGAACAAATGCCCCAATTGAAAAGAAATGTTCATTCAACTCTAGATCATAGAGATATACTGCAGTCATTTCCTAATATAAATAATCTCAAACACTGTCTTGATTTTTTTTTATTTCATGCCTTTTGTAGCCAGCATGTTCAACTAAATCATAATATCTAGATTCACTAACTTCTTGGTTCCTGTTCTCTCTCATATATTTCTTTAGGCATCTCTGGAAGAATAATATTTTGAACTACTCAATTTTTCACTTTTACTATCTCTTGATTCTCGTTCCCTCTAGGAAGACTGATGAGGGATCTTGTGGTCTGAGTATAAAATGTTTACCCCAAAAGACTCTTATAGTAATGCTGGTGATAGTATTTTGAGAGGGTCTAGAAACTTTAGAAGGTAAAGCTTAGCTAGAAGAAACAGGCCACTGGATATTTGTCCTTGGCAATGGCATCTTGGCCCTGCCCCTTTCCTACCACTTTCTCCACTTCCTGCACACTGTTCAGTAAACAGCTTCTTCCTCCATATCATGCTTTGCCTCATGTGTGCCAGAAACAACAGAGTCAGCCACAGTAGACTGATCTCTGAAATCATAAGCCAAAATAATTCCTCCCTTAGGTTATTGCTATTAGATATTTGGTCACAAAACTAAGTAACTAGTATAAGCCTCCACCAAGAAAAAAGGCTAGCCATCCCTAGCAATCATGTTCATTTTAGTAAATTCTTCAGGATACTCTGAACAATGCCAACTCTTCAAGTACTCCTCAAACAGAATACTTGACTGCCAGTGTGATATTACATAGGGTGTCTTTACTGACCAACCAGAAAGCTAGGTCTCCTGAATGATTAATTCTGCCAATCTACTACCAAAACTGTTCATAGCAATCTCTTCGTGCACTGAGGCACATCTCAGATCCTAGGTAGAGGGCTAGAGTTTTGTACAGCTATTAAAAAGCACTTTTAGGGCTGGCAAGATGACTCAGCAGGTGCCTGCTGCCTAATCCAGTGACCTGAGTTCAATTCTTGGGACCCACATGGTGAAATGAGAGAAATAACTCCCACTAGCTCTCTTCTGACTTTCACATGCATGTTATAGTGTGTGTGTGTATCTCTCTGTGTGTATATGTGTGTGTGTGAGAGAGAGAGTATGTGTGTACATGTGTAATTGCAAGTCTTTTAGACACCTATTTTCTTTTTGCTGTTTTGAGACAGGGTCTCTCTCTTTGTAGTCCCAGCTGTCCTGGAACCTACTATATAGACCACCAGGCTGGCCTCAGACTCAGTTTCACCTGATTCTGCCCTCTGACTGCCGGGATTAAAGGCATGTGCCACCATTCCTGACAAGATACCTATTTTTTGTTTGTTTGTTTTAGAGATAGGGTTTCCTTATGTAGCCCTTGCTGTCGGGGATCTCGTTATGTAGATCAGGTCTCTAACTCACAGAGAGCTGTCTGCCTCTGCCTCCTGAGCACTGGGATTAAAGGTGTGTGGTAACATTGCCCAGCTAAAATCCCTATTTTAAAAGCCCTAAGAATCAGTTTTAGTTCCTTGGACGTGATAACGCTCCTCTGAGAAAGTAATCTCTAAAATATAGGTCAGCTTGGGGCCTTCAAAACTACACGATACTGGTTTCCCGGATTTTTACAATATTTGGAGGCTAAAGGGGAAGAGTGAAGGATAACATTGGAAAACAAAGGCAAATAAAATATTACCATGATTTTGACTTGAGAATCTAATCAATCAATGAATAAATCCATCAATCAATAAAGAAACTTACTGTGATCTAAGCATGTGTGGCTATGTAGATAAGAAAGATCTAAGAGATGCACACATTTTTAAATGTATCAATCCTTTAAACATGTAATTTGTATGCTTAGGCCATCTTCTGATGTACCTTATATATTTCCCATAAATTTGAGGCATAACAGCACTAAGACTTTGTTCTCTGGAAGGCATTTCTGAATAATTATTTTCTATGTACAGGTATAGTTACAAAAAATGTCAAAAAATAATCACAAAAATGCAATAAAAGCTGAAGCTTAGTTGTTTTACTAATGATTCAATAAAAGAAAAGCATGGCCTGCTTTCTAAATAGAAGTGTCTAGGTTTGATGCCAACTCAAAGAAAGAGTAATTACTGCAGTAGTAATGCAATTCCCCTCATTTCCAGTCTTAGCAATACAGATATTCCTATTAATGCCTGCTTGGTCACCATAGTGTTGTACCCACGCAAGACACAAGAGAATGCCTCTTAATGAAGGTCAAATTAAAAGACCTTTATTTCTTTTATTTGCTGGCAGTCAAGAGCAGGCTCACAACAAAAAGAGCACTCTATCCCAGCCAAGAAAGAGGGAGAGCAAGGTTTTTTTTTTAATATTCTTTTATTTTTCATTCAAAAAATTTACACTTCCTCCCCTTCTCCCAGTCCCCTCCCACTCCCCCACTAACCCTCCTCCCTCCCCCTGCTTCCTTAAGAGGGGGCACGGTACCCTGCCCTGTAGGAAGCCCAAGGCCCTCCCCCCTCCATCCTGGCCTAGAAAGGTGTGCATCCATATAGACTAGATTCCAAAAAAGCTAATACATGCAGAAGAGATAGGTCCCAGTGCCATTATCATTGGCTTCTCAGTCAGCCCCCGTTGACAGCCACATTCAGAGATTCCGGTTTGATCATATGAGAGCAAGGTTTATTAAAACACACACAAACACACACAGAGTTACATCATACCTGAGACAGGCCAGGGAGCAGAAGTTTCAAGTTTCGGTTCAGTTTATTTGTTTTATGTTGTAAAACAATGGACCTCCCCAAGCTGCAAGTACCCCTGCATGAGAATGTTCTACTCAGCAGGATGTGGTCAGTAAGAGATGGGGGCAGTTGGGAGAAGTTAGCTAAAACTAGGATAAAATGGAGTTACTTTGGGCAGTTT
Source organism: Ondatra zibethicus (assembly GCA_004026605.1). NCBI lineage: Eukaryota > Metazoa > Chordata > Mammalia > Rodentia > Cricetidae > Ondatra > Ondatra zibethicus. Next base: position 26,223 of record PVIU01017217.1, read on the forward strand.
TATAATAACGATTCCTTCCCCAACCTGAATTTCAAATGAATAACAGCACTTGGTATATGGAATCATGTCCTCAGGAGAAAGGTGAAGAGTGTGACCCTCGGAGTTGTATGAAAGTTTAGAAAGGGACGCCTACAATGTCCTTTAAGTAGGATAAACACTGGGTGCTCTCCTTGCTCTCCACCATATATATTGAGACAGGGCTTTCACTGAACCACGGGATTGTCTGGCTAACTTGCTGCCACATTCCCTCCACACAACGTTATCACACCCAAGATATCATTCCTGCTCAGCTTTTAGGTGGATTCTGTTCTAGGGATCCAACTCCGGTCCTAAAGTTTATGTGGCAAATGGTTTACTAAGGCATATCCCCAGTCAAAACTTTTCAACTTTCATATAATCTGGTAAGGAAGTTAGAAGTATAGTGGGCTACAGACTATTTCATATCCATATGAAGACTGTATTTTTTAATCCTAATGTTAAGATCCACTTGCCAGGCGGTGGTGGCACACTCCTTTAATCCCAGCACTTGGGAGGCAGAGGTAGGCAGAGCTCTGTGAGTTCGAGGCCAGCCTGGTCTACAAGAGCTAGTTCTAGGACATATAGGTTACACAGAGAAACCCCGTCTTGAAAAACCAGAAGAAAAAAAAAGACCCACTGGTGTATGTGCTGCTTCCTGATTAAAAAAATAAGAGTCTGGGAAACACTTTGAGATATTGACATTTTGATAGTTAATGAATGGTCAACAAGACAAAGAATATAAAGCCAGAATTATCTCAGAAAATTCATTTTGTGCTTATCCTTACGTAGAGGATGTTATAGAGAACTATCCATTTCTAAACTTCGCTCAATTCAGAGCTTTATTCCTCTTTGTCTTTCTTATCTTTGGTATATCTACATTCTTGATTCATTTACAAGGCCATTTTGAGAGTTACTTTTATGCCTGTCAAAGGTTCTATGTATATTATCATTTAAACCTCTGTGGTGCTGTCAGTCATTTGCAACACCAAATAGAGTAATTAAATAGCAATACTGTATTGTTGCTTTAAATATCATTTGCACAGCCAAGCCTAAGAAAATATAATGTATCAAATCAATGTTCTGCAACTTCTGAGGCCATTAAAATAGTATCAAATGATCTGTATTAAGAGTAAATTTACATAATATATTAATTAAATATTGAATAAAACTCTACGTATATAAAAAGATGAGGAAATATTAAATATTGACAGGAGTGAGATATAGGAAGCTATCAAGAGAGCAAAACGCAGGAAGACCCCACAGTAGAGGAGCTGGAGGTGGCTACAATAGGCTCAGGAGGCAAGGTGTTTCTCAGACTCTTCAGAGAGATACGGGAACCTGAAGTGATTCCCACACAATGAAAGCACTCGGTCATAATTCCCATATATAAGAAGGATAAGCTGGACTGCTCAAATTAGCGGGGCATTAGTTTGTTGTGCCCTAACAGCAAGATCTTCTCCTCCATTATCCTGCAAAGGATCAAGGGCAGAACAGAGGAAATCCTAGCAGAGACCTAGTGTGGATGCACAGCTAACAGGAGCACAACTGATGAGATCTTCACTTTGAGGCAACCAGCAGAAAAATACAAATAATTTGGAAAAAGACTTATATGTCTGTTACATCAACTTTGGGAAGGCATTCGATAGCACTTTTAAGACAATCGTAGGAGTGTTGCAGGAATGCATCGTCTCACCACTACTTTTTAATATATTTCTGGAATTAATAATAGCAACAGCCCTGGAGGATGAGGAGATAAGCGTGCAGATTGGTGGTGTGAGAATCAATAACTTGCGTTTTGCCAACAGTACAGCACTACTTGCTGTCCAAAGGAGCTGCAGGCCATGGTAAATAGAGTGATGGAAGTAAGTGAAAACCTTGGAATGAAAGTAAACATTGAGAAGACTGAGCTACAACACATGGGAAGGGCGCACAAGGAGTTCAACATTGTAATAAAGAAGCAAAACCTCAAGCAGTCAGCTTTGTCTATCTGGGAGGAAACCTCAGTTCAAAGGACATCAAGAGGTGGATAGGGGTAGCGAAGGCTGTATTCCAGGAAAGACTTGGTCGGCAAAAGACATACAACAGCAAAATTATAAGTATATGAGACACTTCCTTGTCTTGAGTTGTCTTCTTTACAACTCCGAAACATGAACAATGAAATGTTCCACAGAACAGCAGCTGAATGTGTTTGAGATGGCATGTCTCAGGAGAATTCTAGGCATCACACGAGGAGATAGGCTGCACAATGATGACATTAAGAAACATCTCTATCTACAGAAGGAAGTAAACTGCACGATATGGCAATGGCACTTGAGATACTTTGGCCATGTTATAAGAATGAATGACAGCAGATGCCCAAAGACAGTACTGCTTGGAGGAGTGCACGGGATAAGATGAAGAGGAATGCCCAAAAAACACTGGATAGAGAGCATAAAGGAAGACTGTGGAACCTTGGGTATATCAATAACACAAGCATCTAGGACTGCCCATGATAGAAACAACTGGAGAACCGCCATTAATGAGTTGCCCACACATGCTTAATTATTGCCAGGGCATAAATGATGATGATATAAAATTATACCTTTTTTCTATTACATGTGTTCATTGAAAGAAATATCAACACCTCTCTGAGATGCTGTGCTACCATATGTCTCAGTTTGGCAATGAGATGGGATGGCTTCCATTTCAGAATATGTGTCTTACATGAAGGAGACACAGAAGAATACAGGAGGAAGAGATTTGACCTAGACATTAAGACTTGTAAAGGTTTTATAAGTAAATGTAAGGAGGAAGAATTTCACCCAAAACCACAGGTAGCTGCGATTCAGGCTGTAGAAGGAAAACATTGTTAGTAAGAAAGTGGTTTAGTATACTCATCACGGAAAACTGGATGAAAGTTGCTAAAAAAAAGAATAACAGAACTTCCATATGATCCAGCAAACCCTCTAATGGTATGTACACAAAAGAAATATAAACAGTATGTTGAAAAGATAGCTTCACTCTTGTGTTCACTGAAGATTTATCCTAAAGAGTCAAAATATTGAATCAACCTGAACGTTCATCAATAGATAAATTAATTAAAATTAACAATAAGTTAATTAAAATGTATTTATGTATATACACATAACAATAAATAATTTTTTATTCGATAGCCAATGATGTCTAAGAGGCATTACCCCCACCCATTACAGGGTAGCTGCATTTAAATTATTTTATATATGTATAAGTCTGTGTTGTAAGGAACTTCTACAGTAGAGAGATTATAAAATCCAGATGTGGGGAATGACTTCAAGGAAACAGTATTTGTCAGACACAACAAAGCAGATGTATATATTAACTCACAGAGATTTTGACAGTATGTGCAACATCTGTGCAAGCTCAAGCTAGAAAGAATTCTAGCATAGAGGAAGGGAGGGGGGCATGAAGTCCTCCCCCTAACTAAGGAAAATATTGGCATTTGTTTGCTGCTGCGAGAAAGAAAGTCAGTTTTCTTCAATTAAGTGATACCGGCTATATTGACCACACTCTAGGGAAGGTCCCACATCCAGCATAGTTGGTAAATAATGACTCAATTAATTTTGAGAGAGTGAGAAAGAGAAAGAGAGAGAGAGAGAGAAAGAGAGAAAATTAAGTTGGGTGTGGGGGGGATCTAGGAAGTGTTAGGGGAGGGGTGAATATAATCAAAATACATTGCATGAAATTATCAAAGATTTAATAAAAGCATTTAAACAATAACGAAACCTCATGACTGTGGGAAGAAGACTTATAGGGAATGGAGAAGTAATGGGGGATAAGAGGGAAAATTACACAAGAAAAATCGTAAACAGTAAAATATATTGGAAAATAGCATTGTAGTCAAACAAAGACAGATGTGTAGATTAATGGAACGGAATTGAAGATCTAGATATAAATACATGCATGCATCTATAGGCATATGACTTCAGAAAATACTAATTAGGAAATAGAAAACCTCTTTAATAAATAGTGCTTGAAAAACTAGATACACAGATTAGTATAAAAGATTGAATCTAGATCTCTATCTCTCACCACACACAAGAGTCAGTTCCAAATGGATCAAAGACTAACAAAAGACCTGAAATACTGAAACTTCTACAGTGCTTCTCAGCCTTCCTAATGCCGCAACCCTTTAATACAGTTCTTCATGCTGTGCGGACCCCCAGCCATAACATTATTTTCATTGCTACTTCATAACTGTAATTTTGCTACTGTTAGGATTCATAATGTAAGTATCTGATATGCAAGCTATCTTATATGTGACCCCTGTGAAAAGTTCGGTTGACCCCAAAAGGAGTTGCAACCTAAAGGTTGAGAACTGCTGAGTCTAGAAGAAAGAGTACGGACTAAACTTCAGGATCAGGAAAGGGCTTTCTGAATAGGATTCCAGTTGTTTAGAAAATAAGACCAATAATTTATAAAGGGGGCTTCATGAAATTAAAAAACTATGTACAAAGAAAAAAACATAATTTAGTGAAGAGGTAGTCTACAGAGTGGGAGAAAAATCTCTTCCAGCTATATATCTGACAAATGATTAATATCTAGGATACACAAAGAACTACAATCAGTAACTGTCAATAAAACAAACATCCTTTTTATGATACTAGAGGAAATCAGAGTATCAAACTGAATGTGTCATCTGTATATAGAGACATGCTTAAAAGTGAGAAAAACATATTGATACAACAAAAGATTTCCTATAGAGATATGTGTTCTGTGGTATAAATACATGTGTTTATAGATATGTGTATATATGTGTCTATATTGAATATGCATATTTGTATACAACTGCACTGATATTCTTCATCCTCTTCTTTAAATTCACTCAGTATTCTCATCCACTTGTTTTGTGGCTTAGGAAACGGAAACATAAGAACTGTATCAATGAATTTCCTTGAGCTTTGACGTCCTGGTGAATTCAGACAAGAAAAAGGACATCAGCAAAATATCAGAGGTCAACAGCAAGAAAAAGGTCAGGATATTTATTTTGAATTTCTTTGTGGAATCACTATGATGGGAAATCCTCAACTGGAAATCATAGTTTCTATCAACTCTTTTGCTCCAGGTTCCAGTTATTACATTTCCCCTTTCCCTTCAGTGGTGATGGCTTCTTGCTGTGACTATCTCTTGGGATACCCGCTTAACTTTGTAGTCCCTGTGCCCTGCCCACATATTGCAAAGTATGTCTTCATTAAATTATTTGCAGATTACAAAATCTGAGAGTGCCACCTTCTTCTATCAACTCACAAGGATTAGTAGTGTTTTCCTAGTCTGCTGCAATATCCTACACTGTTAACAATCATATTTTATTGATAATAACTAAGTCCACTAAACTCCAAGGTCCTCAAGAGCTAAGATCATACCATGCACATTGTTGTGACACTTGCAGGCCCGAATTTCTGTTGCCCTAGAGGTTGCACTCAGTAATTATTCTGAGGAATTGAATTGAGCCAAAGCACAACATAGCTATTCCTAGGCTATGATCCTGAATGAACAAGATAAACATTATCTTAATCATGCCATAAAAATCACGTGTTCCTAAAGAATTTAGAGATGTTAACTTGATGAACATAATACCCATTTTAATGTCTTCTTCATGCAGAAATAAATGGTGTTTAAGGGTATTATACAGCTTGCTGTGTAATTACATTAATCAGAGAGTGACTCTTCTGCTGGTTCCTTTGCTGTTGCCATGGTAGCAACCACATGTTTGCAAGTAAAGAGCACACATAGAACCCATTCTTAATTACACGTGTAGCACTACATTTCAGAGCACACAATAAATCTAGAGGCCATGGAGCATATGGAAGGAACATATGATGAATAAAGAATTTCTCTCCAGCGCCTCTGTCTCTTGGCTATTACCAAACCCTTCATTAATATGTTCTGACTCCTATTACCCTTTTTCTTTCATTGCAGTAAAAGGGCTTCTGCAGCCACCCACCAAATTATAATCCTCTGCTCCTGGAATGACCCAGAAATATGCCAGAGAAAAGACAGTAGTAAATTAAGTCCTGTCATAACAAAAATACAGTGGAGTAGAAATGTCTACTGATATTTTTCAGAAAAAGAAAGAAATAGATTGATGCCACTCTCCATCATTTCTCATATCATGGCAAAACATCAAGGTCTTCTTTTGTAAGAGTTTGTATTACTAAGCGTTCTTATTTGTGCTTAAATACCTTACCCAGTATGCAAAATAGGTAGCAGTTCTTGCAATTCACAAGGCTATTGCTAAGATTAGCTAATTATTGGACGTTTGAAAAAATAACTCAGAAAGTATAATATCAAAGCTAAAATAAATGTTCAGATCAAAGGTTCTTCATTAAGTCAAAATTATGTAATGATTACTCTTACTCTCTTTCCTGCTGTTTTCCAGATATTATTTAAGGAAAGTAATGCACTCTTTAGAGAAATAAAAATTGGTCATTACTTAATTTTAATTAAGCCTTTTCAAGAAAGAGCCATATGCCTATCCAATCTACTTAAATTGTTTCTTTACTTTAAATGCTCTGATATGCTAATCACATTTGGCATTATTTTTGTCAAAGAAAAACTAATCTTATACTAGTAGTAAAGTGTAGTTTTATAACAACACATTTGTTTCTGCCTCCTTTTGGCTTCGTTTCATCAATGTTGATCATTTGCCTACTTCTCATTTCTATTAGTACTTGCTATCTACTTGCTACACACCTAACAATTTCTAAGACGCAAAGGATATGAAAATAAACATCCCTGACCTTTCAGATGCTTATGTGTACTGGATGATAGAGACATACAATCAACTGGCAAGGAGAATAGCCTATGAAAACCTAATGGAAATCACTTTTCTCTGCTCTGATGGCCCCCAGAACCATAGAAAATAAAAGAATAAGAACTACTCAATGTTTCTTGAGCTCTAAGCTTTAGGCTGATTCACTCAAACATCCCACTGAAACCTATTGACAAGACCAAATCACAAGACAAATAATATTCATAGGGTAAGGTTATATGCTCCACTTCTGAGTGGTCGCAACTTCAAAATAACAATATAGAAGGTGTGAATATGAGGATGGATCAAAGATTGCTGGCATTTTTACAATTGCCATGGTATCAAATTCATAATAAAACAAAATCAAAGACGTAACTCAGTTGGAATGAGAAAACACAGAATAGAGTCTTGAAAGATGAGTAGAAAATTTATACAGTAATGTGCAATAAAATCAAATAAAAATTTATAACGACAGTATGAAACAAGGAATCTAAAATATACAATTGAATAATAACCCTAAGTCAAGTGTTCCGCTAGTTACATTTTGTACTTAGCTACACCACTAAAAAAATATTCTTTCTGAGCTTTGGTTAGATTCAATCTGACTAGAATCATTTTAAATTCTCTATTTTCAATGCTGGTCCAGTACTTAACTCCCAACAATTCCTAGAAAATCACAGAGACTATTTTATTGATAAATGTTCCATAAGTATTTTCTTGCTGAATAAGTGAACAAATTAATAAATTAAATGACAAAATTAAGTAAGTTTAAAAGTCTAGATATCAGGATACCCTAACACTACCAGTTTCTTAGTTGTTTCTATGGATGTGATAAACACCATGACCAAAATGTATCAAAATCAATTATAAATTCTCATGAAAATGGATATAATGAAGGAATATTTATAAAACATAAATTGAAAGTATGAAACAGTTATAAAAATCACCGTGAGAAAATTTTTAGAAATCACCTTATAGAATAAGCTCAGTGGTAAAGTGGACATAACATAGAAAATAATGGATGACTTGGGAAAATTCCACAAGCTCCCACTGTAGATGAATAGCTACCAGTGGTCAATGACTGCTGAGAGAGAGAGAGAGACTCAGTTTCCTCCAGCGACTAGCTTCCCCATAGGTTGTCCAGCCCCATGTGGTTATTTCTGAACACATGTACATTAGAATAATGTAAAATGGACTCAGTATGTTCTATACAAATGCACCACATATAAGCTATATAATGTAAATTATGTGTAACAATAATAATTAAAGGAGAGATTATGAGTTTGGGAAGGGTGATGGGAGAAGAAGCAGGAGTAATGTAGATACAGTGCTCACGGGTGAACTTCTCAAAAATTATTTTAAAAATGATTACCAAAAAAGGAAAATAATCAATGAACTTGAAGACAAGTTGACACAATCTACATAATCTTAAGACCAGAGAGAAAATTTGAGCGAACAAATTAAAAGAACTTCAAAAATCTGTGAGGCAATGGGAAGAGGTCTAATACTCCAGTCATAGGGAGGGAGGAGGTAAATAATGGAATGTAACAGTCAGAAAAGAAATGATGAGAAAACTTCACAAATTTGTCAAAAACAAACCTACAGACTTAGGAATCAGAGTGAATCTGAACTAATATACATTTCTGAAAACTAGGCACAGAGAAAAACTCTTAACTTGTATGATAAAAACTTTAACACATTGAAGAAAGAAGTTGAAGCAGATCTACAAATTCAATGTAATCCTCATCAAAATTCCAACACAATTATTCACAGAGCTTGAAAGGACAGTTTTCAGCTTCGTATGGTAATGCGCACGCGCGCGCGCACACACACACACACACACACACACACACACACACACACACACACACACATAAGATGCCTAAAACAATCCTGAATAATTAAAGAACTGCTGGAAGTATCACCATCCCCGACATCAAACTGTACTACAGAGCTATGGTAATTTAAAAATAAGCATGGTATTGGCACAAAAACAGACACAGATCAATGGAACTGAACTGGAGACCAAGATATAACTCCACACATGTACGTTGATCCTTTTTGATTAAAAAGAAAAAGCCAAAATATATGCTGGAGAAAAGATAGCCTCTTTAACAAATGGTGCTAGTCAAATTGGAAGGCTGCATGTAGAAGAACACAAATAGATCCATACTTGTTATTCTGCACAAATCGCAACTCCAAAACACTTTTTGAACAGCACACTGTTAGCATGGGCATTAAGACAAATTATTAATAAATGAGACCACGTGAAACTGTAAAGCTTCTGTAAGGTAAAGGACACCATCATTTGGACAAAGCATAGCTTACAGAATGGGAAAAGTTTTTTTTAACCTACTACACATATGATAGCGAGCTAATATCTGTCACATACTCTCACAAAACATCACCTCAAGAAAGCAAACAGCCCAGTTAAAAATGGGACACAGATCTAACTAGAGAATTCCAAAAAGAAGATACTAAAATATCTGAGAAACATTTAAAGAACTGGTCAACCTCCTTAGTTATCAGGGAACTGCAACTCAAAACTACTTTGAGATTTCATTTTATACCAGTCAGAATGGTACAAAACAAATCTAAAAATAAAAATTAAGTAAAGCACACAATTACCAAATAAGCCACCAAATGTACTCTTGGACATTCAGTTCAGAAAAAAAAATGTTTATAAAAATACCTGTTCCTAAGTATTTACTCCTTTACAAAATGAAATAAAGCTTTAAAGTATTACAAATTCGAAGTAATAGTAATAGATGAAAAATATTTTCAAATCCTATGACAGATTAGAAGGTGGAGAAATTAATGGTCTAAATTCAGTACCCATCCCTTAACAAAATATAAAACTTTCAAGTAACTGATTAGATAGGAAATTAAATGAATAAAAAGCATTTTAAGATAGTTTGATTTAATGATGACAATCTAGAAAAAAATGAATAAAAAAATGAAAAGTCATAGACTTAGGATCCTGTACTTTAGTACCAAATCTTCCCTGTGCAAGTTGGTGCAGAACAAGTCTTTCTTTCTGTATCTCAATTTCTGGGGGGAAATGAAAGCAAAATACCAAATTGAAGGGCACTTTTCATCTTGAAAATATTCCATAGTCGTAATAAATTTAAACTGTTGATAAAGGTGTAGTTGATGGATTTTCATGCCATTCCTTCATTAGACTGAATTTAATAAGGTCCTTCATGGTGACTTCAGTTAGTAATCCAAGCAGTCCCTTCAGCTGTGTGAATGATGCCCCTCATTCTAGCATGACTGTTCAGGTTTCATTACCACGTCTCTAGTCTCTAAGTGCTAATTAACTTCAAAGCAGCTTCTCCAATATGGGCTCCATTACAATTCATACCACACTGCTTCTATCTGCTGCATATTCTTCTAAAGTTTTAAGATACATGGAATATCATTTTTACTGCTATTTCGAATTGGTCTTTGTTTACTGATTTTTGGTGGTTTTACTTTTGGAATAAATTTTAAAGAGGAGAGACATTGGGCAGGGCACCAGTTGTGTGATTCCTTCAAAACATCTTAGCTAAAAACATTTGTGAAGAAAATTTGCCCAACATTCTGTTAGAGTTCAGATCTCCCAGTGCTCAAAATAAGGCTCACCATTGATATAGAGCAACGTTTTGCCATCTTATGCTTGTTTTACTTAGAGAACATTTGATTATTTTGAAAAAAAATCTAACCTAGGAAAATTCTCTATGGTTGTCATCACTTCATATCACCTGAGTTCTCACCAATATTCCAACCCTAAGCATCTTTACTTGTTTCAAAATCAGAATCTCTTTCCCAAAGAGTACACCTAGTTATTAGTCAGGACTTGATCAGCCGTGTTTTAATTACCTCATGATAGTGGATCAGCAATCCATTACAGTATATCATTTATATTGTCTATATTAACACTACATAACAATGACCCCTCCAAACTTTAGCCCACCAACTTTTAGTGACTTAAAGATACAAATATTTCTTTCTTTTTCTCCTAGATTTAAAGGCATGTTTGTCAAATTAATTAGACTGGGATTGCTAGACTTAGCTTCTGGCTAGAGTTCACAACATATCTAATTTGGACATCCCTTCATTCTGACACCAATAGCTGCCCAACAGTTAATTTTCTTCTTCTGATAGAGAATATGTCTGCAAGAATACCAGTAGAAACTTTTGGTGTTTTGTGAGGCTTATAATTTAAAATTCTCATAATCAGAATTTTGATGACAATTCTTTCACCAAAGCAAACCATATGACATCAGTTGGACTGGGAGTATATTAAGAATTCACGGCAAGTGCAGGGAGAAAAAGAATAGAGCTAGGCGGGGAAAACTAAGCTGAATGTTGGGAGAAAGAAGGACAGAGTCAGAGAGAAGCCATGTATCGCGCTAGAGACAGAAGCTGGGAACCTTATCCAGTAAGCCACAGCCACGTGGCGATACACAGATTAATGGAGATGGGTTAAATTAAGATGTAAGAGTTAGTCAATAAGAAGCTAGAGCTAATGGGTCAAGCAGTGATTTAATTAATATAGTTTCTATATGATCATTTTGGTTCTGGGCAGTGGGAACTAACAAGAGGTCCCCTCCTCCAACACTGAGATACCATCTTACACCTGTCAGAAGGGCTAAGATCAAAAACACCAATGATAGCTTATACTGGAGAGGATGTGGTGTAAGCAGAACACTCATCCATTGCTGGTGGGAATGCAAACTTGTACAACCACTTTGGCTATTTCTTTTATATCTTTTCTCCAAAGTGATAGAAACTCTTGATTAACAAATTAGAACTGAAAACTGGTGAAATCAAATTTAATGAGACAATATTAATATATTTTATTTTATCCTCAATTCACTAGTTCAAATATCACTTTACTCTCTTACATACGTACTTTTGGAGGGCTAGAGAAATCACTCAGCAGTTGAGAGCACTTAATCCTCTTCCAGAAGGCCCAGGTTCAATTCTCAGTGCTACATGGCAACTCCCAACCATTTATAGTTTCAGTGTCAGGGGCTCTGCTATATTCCCTGGTCTCCATGGTCACTGCATGCACATGGTGCACAGACATGCATGCAGTCTAAGCACAAATACGGAAAATAATACAATGAAAGTTTATTTTAAAAAGTACTTTTTGTTAATCCCTGTACTCAGGAGACAGAGGAGGGCAGATCTCTGAGTTTAAAGCCAGCCTGGTCTACAGAGCAAGTTCTAGAACAGCCAGGGACAAAGAGAAACCCTGTCTTGAAAAAAATAAGTGCTTTTGGGCCTATTCCTTGTCTCGTGCTTTCTCTTTCCAACGTTATTATCTTTTTCAATCATTACCTCAATCATTGTATGTTAAATTTTTCTTCAGAAAAAAAGAAATAATATGTATGTGCTCCAACACAAAACTCATTCTACAGTTATATGAGCATTTAACAGATGCAGACTTCCTGGTATTTGACTTTATTCTTTCTATTTATCTGTTATTGAATGTTTTCTTTGACTTTATTTTCCTATTGTTAATATCATCTTATCTCTCTTCTACTAGATATTTAGGTTTTTATTTAGGTATTTATTTATGTTTTATTAGGCTATGAATTGAGATATGAATTGAGGTCAAGAGGTGTAGCTCATTGGTAGGACACTTGCCTGTCATTCACAAAACCCCAAGTTCTATCTACAGCACATACACACAGAGAAAATGCTGGTGTCTTCTGTTAGATCCATCCTATATGAATTTCCACCTAAACCATATGTATATCAATTAAGTGTATTAATATACTAGGTCAAATGCCACACTGGGAAAATACAAATTAATAAATCACATGAATCATCTCATGATGCTATTCTCCTGGGGAGAACATATGTGTGAATATGTACACACACACACACAAACACACACACACATATATATATACATATATATATAAATACATTATAACACATACACATATTAAAAGCTCATAACCAGCATATCCACTCCTTGTTCAACTTTTAAATTTTTGGTATCTTTGCATGATTTTGATTCAGTAAATTAGTATGACCTTTAAAAGCAAAAAGGGTGAAGTGTCTTAAGTGTCTAATCCCAACAATTTTAAATGGAACTATACACCATAATCATAGTATCAAGTAGAATGAATTGAACTGATTATATGTTTAGTTCAAATTGCCATAACTTACACATTTACTTCCTTTTCAGTAATTGTTTTCAAAACCAGGTCAAAGACAAAGTTTCAAATAATAACTGTTGCCTGAAAGAAACTCAGTTTTGTTATAAAATAAATATAGAGTAATTACCAGTACCCAGGTTTTAGTGTATTTGGAATGTATGCTTTAATCTCTTTTAAATACAAGAATTATGACAATTTAGCAGATGGCTCCACATGTAACTAACCAAAAGAACAGGAATAATTAGAAGTATATACATCACTTAGATTCCTATATAAGAGCATATTCAGGAAAAAGAAACAAAGAAATTTATGTAAAATCAAGGAATTAGAAAATCATTGTCATGCATGATTTAAATTCAGAAACTTGGTAAACACTTAAAAAAAACACTGGAATGACATTACTCTTTCTAAACACTAGAACATCTACAGGGAGCTTAAAACTCTACACACTTACTCAGATTTTGCTACTTTGAGAAGTAACCTAGGCAATTGGATTACTTGAAGCTCTTCCAAAGTTTCAGAAGTATTGGCAAGGCTAATGCCTACTGTACTCAACAAAATCTAGAATTCAGCTATGTTAGCGATGTATTTAACTGGATACTTAAATGAAGAACATTTTTCAAGTTAAATTTAATACTATCGGTATAATTTAATATTTTCACAGTTTATATATGATCATATACATTTTATTTCTGATAGCAATAGTAAATTTCATCAAGATAAGTTAAGTCAAAGAATTATAATGGATAACATATCTCTATCATACTTTTCAAAAACTCTAACATGAACATATTTAATCAAAGGTAATAAAAACAGGTACTTCAAGTCATCAGTGAATTGCAAAAGCTCCATTATTATGCAATAACTCTAAGTATGCATGTTTCTAACTGCTAAAAAATATATGAACATATTTTATGCTGAGAGCTCAGACAGACTTAGACAGTACAGCAGATGGTATCACTGCTTTCCTCAAACTGTTTAGATTACTGACAAAATAATAAAGTATCTTTTTTCTTTTGTCTCATCATCCAAGTCTGTATATGTTTAAAGATTAGTTATATTAATATCTAAGGGAAATAATCTTTATACAGAATGTCTAAAACAAAGGTCAGTGTAATTGAGGGGGTGAAATGTGTTATGCATGTTAGATTCTAATTCAGCTAACGAAATATCAACTCACTGAAAGCTAGTTTCACATAAATCCATACTATTCACAATGTGATCTGATACAAAATTATTGACTTGAAGCTTCAGAAATGCACAATCTGAAGTTCTATATAGGGCTGTAGATGCAAAATCTGCATTTTAACAAGATCTCAAATGGTGCAGATTAAGGTTCATGTGACTATTCTGGGTGGTTTCTATTGACATTAAAATTTGCAGGATCATTTTATGACATTTTATAGTTACATTGACACCATAAGTATGTCATAAGGAACAGTCTTGAGCTAATACAATTAATATATACCATAACTATATTCTTCTTATCAACATTTTAAGGAATGTTAAGTCAAAACCTCAGGGTCATAGATAAACATAACCTTTTTTTAACCTATCTTTTATCATTCATAATAATATAATTATAAAAAGTATCCAGAAATCTCTTAATCATATTCTCAATGGATGCATATTAATGTATATTTACATAAGTACATTCATTAACATTTTTATTTAAGCTCAAACTATAGCTTTGGGTAAACTGCTAGATCTGGCAGGTTATCAGTTTGGTTAAATGGTCATTTGGCGCATTCCTCTTTAGTATATGGCATTGGGTATTGGTTTTAGTTTTGTCCTCTTCCAATAGTTGCTCTTTTGTGGTTAAGACATGAACCACTCCCTGAAGGGCTCAGATGTTGAGAGGTTGTTCCCTGCCTAGTGACAAGATTGAAATTCATAGGGTCACAAGTTTGTTAACTTCAGTAATGAATTAACTCATTGATGGTTTGATAGCTGAATAAGTTATTAATAGGTGATGTTGGAAGAAATAGGTAGTGAGGGTATAATTTTAAATAGTCACATGAATCAAGTGAACTTTAATATTATGTCCCCAGACTCTCTTAATCACCACTGCCTGGCCATCAAAAGTGAACAGTTTTTTACAACATACCTTTCTTTCACAATATGCTATCTTGCCATATTAAGAGAAGCAAAGCAAAAGAAAGTAAAACCTTTGGAATTATAAGCCATTTAAATAATTCCTCCATATTTATCTCCAGTATTTTGGCAAAGGAATGGAAGGCTAACATGACATTATTTTAAAATATTTTAAACTGCTTTTCATATAAGTACAAGTGGCTGTCTGTATGACTGTATGTCACATGTGTACAGGTGCCCTTGAAGGCTAGAAGAGAGTGTTGGATCTCCTAGAACTGGCATTGCAGGTGGCTGTGAGTCACCTGATGTGGGTATTATGAACCAAACTTGCACTTTCTGGAAGAGCACAACCCACAACTACAGTTTTTCCCATAGTATTTTTAAAATGACATGGGTTGGCTTATAATATCCAGGTAATATTAGTAGAGTAAGAAAAACACATAGGTTTGTATACTAGATCCATTTTGTATGTTTTTATTAATTAAATTTATTAATTTATTTTACATCCTGAATGCAGTTTCACTTCCCTTCTCTCCTCTCTCTCCCCAGCTCCTTTCCATATCCCCCCAATCCACTAAACTGTTTCTGTTCAGAAAGGGGCAGGCCCTCCGTGGGTGTCAACAAAGCACGGCATATTAAGTTGAGGTAGGACTAAGATCTTCCCCTTGTATTAAAGATGGATGAGGCAACCCAGTATGAGGAATAGGTTCATAGGAGCCAGCCAAAGTATTAGGGGCAGGCCCTGCTTCCATCACTAGGAGTCCCACAAGTAGATAAAGCTACATAACTATCACACATATGTAGAGGGCCTAGGTTGGTCCCATGCAGGCTCCCTAGCTGTCAGTTCAAGAGTCTATGAGCTCCTATGAGCCTGCTTGGTTGTTTCTGTGGGTTCCCTTGTGATGACCTTGACCTGCTGGCTCGTACAATCCTTCCTTTCTCTCTTCAACAGGATTCCCCAAACTCGGACCAGTGCTTGGCTGTGTATCTCTGTATGTTTCCATCAGTCACTAGATGAAGGCTCTCTGATAGCAATTGGAGATGTTACCAATCTGATTACAGGAAATGGCCAGTTCAGGCTACTTATCCACTTTGCTAGCATTCTTATTTATTTAACTCTGTAAGACTACGTATCATCAATCCACAAGGCTATCTTGATAATAATATATAAATACCCGGTATACATTAATCATCCAATAATGAATTCTTGTTTGATCTCATTCTTGTCATTCTATGATCATGACTTTTTATTTGCTTTCAGATGAAGAAAATAAAATGAGCTAAAATCATGCTGTTATTCCTCATTTTGTTTTTCAAAATGGATAAATACGTTAATTCACT
>PVIU01017218.1:0-27289 GCA_004026605.1 Ondatra zibethicus
AAAAAAAAAAAAAAGAAAACATCCACACACCTCTCCTGAGCCCCTTCCCACATCCAGGATTCACTTCACCCGCTGGTTACAGCTACAGAGGCGCCTAATTAACTCTAGGCTTGGTTCTAGAACTTTCCATGGACCCATGTCGTCTTCTTCTACATCTCAGATCTTCGCCTTCCCAGGTTTGGGCCTGATTCTGTTACAGCACAGAGCAAACAGCCTTCATTTTGACCATGTTGTTTTTATTATAATGATCTGCCGTGTGGACTTTTGATGAGGAGAGAAGCTAAGACAGGAAGACAGACAGGAAGACAGGATACTTACTGTTCATGCTCCTCTGTAGGAAGCGGTGCTCAGGCCCATGCCTTGGGCTGGTTCCCTTGTGTCCCCCGGGCCCACTCTGTCCTCTTCCCTCCTCCCTCTGCAGCTAGGGTGCAGTTAGCACAGCACCGGGGTTAGCGGGCAGTCCAAACCGGATTACATGTTAAATCAATTTACCCTTCCTCCCCGGGGACAGTACAGGCAGGTTCCACATGAATAATGACTTGTCTGAGGCAGTAAACTGGATTATTTGGACAAAAAAAAAGGTGGGGGACAACTCGTGTTCATTTTTTAATAATGGCTTCTGCATCCAGACTGCGGGTTGGGCTGGAGGCAGGGGACAGGGACGCTGGTCGGGGGGATGAGCTGGAAAAAACACATGCAAGTGCTACCCTTGCTTAGGTGGGGATGCCCTGCCAGCTGAGAAGATCTTTTACAATTAAGCTGTGGAATCAAATTTCATAAAAGTGTTCCCCCACACAAGTGTTCACTAGTATTTCAATCCCTCTGTCTTTACATTTATTATAGCTTGCTCCTAGTACTTGGATCTAGACGTCATTCCAAAGGTCCTTGTGTATAAAGCTTGGACCCCAGGTGGCTTCCTTGAGAGGTAGTATGAGCTTTAAAGGTTAAGACTTTTGGGTCTTTGGGGATAGGAGGGTCCCCTTGAAGGGGATTGCCTGAGCCTCTTCTATTTTCCAGTTTTTCTCTCTGACTGTGATGCGCTCTCCCCAGCCCCCTTGTGCTGTAAGCAACCTAAAAGGATGCCCTGTGTTATGGACTGGGGTCCCCAGTCTTTTTTCTCTGTAGGCTGATATGCTTGGGTGTCGGTCCCAGTGATGGGAAGCTAGTCTCTGTGAACTTTCTCTGATGCTGGAGGACATCCAACATCTCCAGGGCTTCCCCTAAGCCATGGCAACCCAAACTGCCCAGGCAAGCATCGCCCTGAAAGGGGGTGACTCTCCACTGCATAGCAAAGGCCATGGGCAGGGTGAAGTTTAGAGTTCAAAACCTTGCCCTGGACTTTCCTTCCAAGCTGCACCCCGACAGCAAGAGCCACAGTACCAGGGACCAGGCTGACATGCCAGTTGAGAGGAGAGGGGACTGCGGGTGTGGCCCAGTTGGTAGACTGCTTGTCCAGCCTTCACAAAGCCCTGGGTCCATCCCCAGTGCCATATAAACCCATCACGATGGCACAACCTGTCGTGCCAGCACTTGGGAGGTGGAGGCAGGAAGATCAGGAGTTCAGGGTTATCCTTGGCTACACAATGAGTTCAAGGCCAGCCTGAAATAAATGAGATCCTGTCTGGAATGGAGGTGTGTTGGGGACAGGTTCTGAGGGAAGAGCTCCTCTGAGAACCATCAGTGTTTCAGAGAAGGAAGAGAAGATTTTATAGCGAGGTCATCTTTCTGCCCTCATGGAGACACTAACTTTATGCCCCCTCAAGACTTCAGTGAACCCTCCTAAAAATGGTTTTATTCTGTTCAAGTGAACCCACACCACAGACTTAACTGCATCCAGTAGGTACTGCCTGATGCTTGTCAGTGAAACATTGTGGGCACTCTCCATGTGGAGGGGTTCCCTTTGTCCCACTGCCTACGAAGTCACATCACCAAAGAGCAAATGTAGTCCTCTGTAGGCGTTGGCAGAGTCCTGGGCTGGCAGGATAACCCCGGGGATGAGACGGTTTCCACGTGCACAGTTGGGGCTGCTTTACGAGGAGGAAGCATCGGTGCTCCAGGCAGCTGAACACACCAGACACCAGAGCCAGGTTCGAATCCTTGCCAGGTCATTTAGTATCAGTGTAGTGCTTGGAAAATTACTTAATCTCTCTGTTCACTGATTTCATCATCTGTAAATTAAAAAAAAAATTATCTGCCCTGGTGTTCACACAGATGAATATAACAAGGTTCTCAGAGGGTAAATAGCACTTAGGAAGTTAAATATTACATTTATTGTTGTTAGTATTATTGTCTTTGTTATTGCTGATATTATTTTACTTTTGGGGTCTGTGTGTGTGTGTGTGTGTGTGTGTGTGTGTGTGTGTGTGTGTGTGTGTGTGTGTAGGCCAGGACTGATGCTGGTATCTTCCTTGAGCAATCTTCATTTTATATAGTGAAACATATTCTGAACCTAGAGCTAGCCTCGGCTGCTCTGGCCTAGCTGCAGAAATTTCCTGTCTCTGGTGCACAATAATGGCAGCCAGGCCGTCACCCTCACCTAGTTTTGATGTGGGTTCTGGAGACCCAAACTCTGGTAGGAGAATACTAGAGTTGTGGCCCCTCATGTGAACTGTAAGAGCCACTCTTACAAGTCCAAAGGCGGTGCGTATAACCAGCAGAAATGCGTTCGCTATTCAGGAGGCTGGAGACAGGAATGCAAGGGTTGGAGAAGCGTTGGTCCCTCCTTAGACCATCTTTGGCTTGTAGGAGTCATCTTCACCCCCATTCTGTCGCTACACAGTCATTTCATGAAACAGTGAATTTCTTGGCATTTTTATTCAAGGGCGTCATATACTTTTATTACATTGGCTCCCCAATGCCTTCTGATGTCTACCTTCTGCTACCCCCTTCCTAGTCCCAAACAGTCCCCATTGCTGTCACATCATGTGTGTAAATCTAGATTCCACATCTAAAAGGAAGCAGGTGACATTTTTTTTCTTTCTGGGTCTGACTTATTTCATTGATCCCCAGTTCCATCCATTTTCCTGCAAATGACATAATGAACTCCACCCCCTCCTCCCATCCTCCTATCACCTCCCCCAATGTGTCTGTGTCCCTGTTTCTTTGTTTTACAAAGACATCAGTCATGTTGGATTAGGGCCCGTCCTAATAATGTTGTTTTAACTTAATTCCTCTTTAAGACCCTGTTTCTAAATGCAGTTACATTCCGAGGCACAGGAGGTTAGGTCTCCCACTAGGGACTCTTGAGGGGGAGCTGCCTGCAGTGACAACTCCAGCTGTGTTGAAAAGGACGGACTGAAAGCAGTGCCTACAGAGGGAGGCAGAAGCGAAGAGGACCCCAAGTGCCCCACGCTTCTCTGTTGGTAGAGGTACAGTGTCCCTGTCCTGGGTGAACTGTTTTCCAAGCAGAAAACATAACTGAACATGCCAGGTTTGAACTGGGGCCTCCAGATCTTCTGAATACTGGATTTCACGATGCTGGCATGCTCAAGAACTGTGGCCCTAGACTTTGAGGAAATGCCATCTTGTTTTTGTACAGAGCCCCTCCGTGTCACCTCGTCTCCACACAGGAAGCCAGGGGCTGTTCTGGGAAGAGAATGTGTTTAGAACAATTCCCAGGAGTTGATCAGAGGCCATGGAGAATTCAGTGCCGGTCAATATTTGATTTTCTTTCTAAGGCAGGGTCTCAGGTAGCCTGTGTTGGCCTTGAACCCTTGTGTGTCCACAGATGACCTTGACCTCCAGATGCCCCTGTCTTTCCCTCCTTAACACTGGGTTTACAGGCCTGAGCAACCATTCTGTTTATTCTATGCCAGGGTTGGAACCAGGGCCTCACGTATGATCAGAAGCACTCTACCAACTGAGTAACAATCCCCTACCACAAGTACAGATTTCCCCCTCATCACAGTCCCTGTGACAGAGCCTTACAGCACAGCCACATTTTGTCCCTAAGGGTTCCTAGTCTCCCTGGCTATGGAGCAATCGGGCGGCTTGTGAAACCAGGAGAGAGAGACCCAGGGAACATGTCAAATGGTCTGTTTTGTTAAAAGAGCAGATTCCCTGGGCTCCCAGATCCCCCCCACCCTACGTCATACCCATCTCAAAGGACTGACAGGCAATCCTGTCCTTCTTTAACCTGAGCCCTAGCATCATCTTAGATCTCTAAGAAACAGCTCTCATCTACAGAGCCCCAAATCCCTCCACCAGACCAAAGGGAACGGGTATACCTTTTCCAAGCAAGCCCTCCCTCCATTCCCATGTCCCTATGCTGGGACTCCTGGCAGCAGTCCAATGACATGGCTGTAATATTCTGAGACCAGATTACTTTTTTCCCTTTGAGAAAAAAAAAGCACCATGGATATTCTCTGCTGAGAGAAGAAAGTATTTTATTCTAAGTCCAGGAACCCCTAGCCTGTGACCCGACCACTGATTGGATTTGGGACATATGGGGAGGGGGTTGGGGGAGCAGACACAGCCCCACCTGATGTATCTAATCAAACACACACCAGGCCAGAGAGTATCTCTTTCTGCCATTCGGGGATTAAGGTTTTCTCCAGCCCTTTCTCTCACAGCGTCTCCATCTCATCCGGGAGACAGCGTCGCCCTATAAATCAGGCCGTAGAGGACAGTCAAGGTCATGAATCTCAGACTTCATTCATACCCCACTTCCCCACTCAGCCAGGAGAGGTGAGTTCCCGGGGGGCGGTTGTCTAGTGTTGGTGACCCAGGTGGGCAGCCAGCCCCTGCGTATTCTGAACCAGCTGTGGGGGAGAGCAGTGTTTACTGAACCCATCTGGGGTCATCGAGCACTGTGAAATATGGGACACCCTACTGAGAGTGGCTCCTGCAGTCTCCCTCAGGAGGCCCTGAACCCAGAAAGCTGAGCTGATAACGCTCAGCGAGCTGGCCTCGGGCAGGCGCTGCAAAGGCTGTGGGATGATGGTATCCATCTTCCCATCCTTTTTCATTTCGTTCTCGCTTCCTTTTTCCCCACTTCTGCTTCTTTCTTCCCCTCCCTCCCTCCTGCCTGCTCTCTCTCTCTCTCTCTCTCTCTCTCTCTCTCTCTCTCTCTCTCTCTCCTTTTCCTTCCATCCCTCTATCCTTCTCTATCTCTTCCTCTCTGGTTGCCTGCCCTCTCCTTTCCCTCCCTTCCCTCTTCTTTCTTTCCGCCATGCCTTGTTGCTGGGGGTCTCTGGAATCCCAGAAGACTCATCAACCAGAGTGCCCAATGACAGCAGTCTAAGCTCAGTCACCACCTGCATGGCACTCAGTTCAAGAAGCCAATCCTCTGTCTTCAATATGCCCCCTCCCGTGAGGCCTGTGACATGGTTTCTCCTGGGGTCTGGACCTGGTGCGCAATCCTGGTGCTCCGGAGCTGGGAAGTGGCTGGGTTTCCGCTCCAGCGTGTGGGGAGCCAGGGTGCCTTTCCATCGGATGGGACGAGGTGGAGCTCCGCAAAGGCTCCGAGGAAGGGGAGAATGGGTGTCTGTGAAACACGGGGTGTTGCCTCCCTATGAGACACATGCTGCTGTGCTGTTCAGAAACCGAGGCCTTTCCCCAGTCCTGGGCTGGCGAGAGACCTGGATGCTCTAACATCTCACTCTTTTCCAACATGTGCACCGTACACCTCTCTTTCCAGCATGACCTGTGTGACCCTCCACAAGTCTCTGGTTATAGGTGACAGCAGAAGCCCCAAACTGCTTCCCCAGCATTGTCTCCCACATAACCAGAAGTCATTTTTACACTGGGTCGGAGGGCAGGCCTGTCTTTCCTGCGGGACCAAGGAGCAGTCACATCATGCCTGTCAGGGTTCTGGCTGGAAGCAGGAATGTTCTCAAGGCGGGAGAGTTTGAGAAGAATTTTAGAGCCTCTTTGTAGAGTTGGGATGAGAACTGGGAAAGCACAGAGCAAGGAGAACCGCACCAGGGGGATGAAGGGACAAGACCATACCCAGCCTGATGGGGTTCCGGTGGAGAGTGGTAGTGGGGAGTAGGATGGCAGTGCTAAGGACCTTTGGGCAGAAGGCCGTCTTGGTCATCTTATACAGAGAAACATCTCTCAGACTCCCAGTGCCCATCTTTGGGCAGAAGGCCGTCTTGGTCATCTTATACAGAGAAACATCTCTCAGACTCCCAGTGCCCATCTTTGGGCAGAAGGCCGTCTTGGTCATCTTATACAGAGAAACATCTCTCAGACTCCCAGTGTCCATCTTTCATTAATAAAGATATTATTTTGAAGGCTTTTCTTCCACAATCAAACCTTTTATTCCTAAACCACGAGATAAACAAGATCAACACAGGGTCCGAGAGCCAGCAGGCTCAGCTTCAAATGTTGGGGGCAGGGACCAAACTCTCACTCTTACTTCCTTACTTCCTGAGGGCTGAGATGCAAGGAGGCCCTGGGTCTCACCTGGGTGCAAAATCATATCAGGACTCATGAGGGAGTACCCCTTCTAAGATCTTCCCCATTGAACTTACCCACCAGAATTCCCAACTCACTGTCCACGTTTAAAATCGAGTTCACAGTGCCCGGTAAAGTTTAGACCCCCTCAAACAATGACCAGGTCAGAATGTGACAGAATCATCACCAGGTAGCTGAGATGTCAGTCATCTGGGGACAACCGTTCCATCTGCCTTCTGTACCTCTCTCTTCTGCCTTTCTTCTTTCTCTTCTTTCAAGAGGGCCACTGCTTTCCTTCCCTACCCCACTCCTTTTCCCTCCCCTGTCCTTTCCTCCCCTCCTCTCTTCTCTCTGCGTTTGTCTCTGGGGTCGATTATGCAGACAAATGCATTGGACTGCCCTATGCTTGTTCTGTAGCTACAGTGCGGTGGACTTGTGCTGTGGACACTCCCAGAAGCCTCCGCTCATGGTGAGGGACGTGAGCTCTGGCACTAGAGTAGTTTTGTTTTATGAATGAAACAAAATTCTGCACAGGAAAATACTCAACACAGTTACTCCAAGCAATTTTTATCGTTACTTTGCAAAGTACAATAGACAATTCTGTCTCCAGGTTCCTGCACCAGTCAAGCCCCATTCACTGTGGAATTCCAAACTTAGCAGGCACCAGATCTTTCTGCGAAGATCAACAAATGAGGGCAGTCCAGGAGAACATTGAGGACTTCCTACATGCTCGGATACAGGAAGAACAAAGACCAGACAGCAATAGATACGGCTGCGATCTTCTCAGACTTTCCTAGAGAAGGCAACTATAGGTTAGACAGCAAAAATTGCTATGAACATTAACTAAGGAGAGGCTGTAATTTTAATTGTTATTCCTGGTGGTGGAAACAATCAGAGAAGCTTCAGAAAAGAGACGTGAAGGTGCTGGGTCTCAAGATTAAAACATTCCATACATTTCCTCTGCCTAGAATTGTGGCACTTTGAAGTTTGGGGCAGGAGGATGGTGAATTTTGAGCTCAATTGTTCTCCACAGTTGACTCCCTTCTGGTCCCTCCCTACACCTATCTAGATTTTCAGCTTGCTCTGGGCCTTGTAGATGGGACACTTTCTGGAGAGCTCTGTGCCACACCCAGAGACAACCGGAATCCACCTGAGTTCACAAGTCAGTCAAGCCACGCCCCTGTGGAAAGGCTGCCGGTGGTCCCCACTAGTGAGATGCTCGGACATTTATAACTGGTCAGCATCTTCCAAAGGGCCGGGGGCTGCCTTCACCCTGCACTACCGGGAGTTGCATCAAGGAAATGCATTAAGAAGAATCAGTCAGAGGCTAGGGAAACTCAGCCTCCTACCTCTCAATTATTTATCGCTCATAATTTCCAGCAAATCTCTGGCTGTTTATTGGTCATCATCCATTATTGAAGCACTTCCTAGGGTTGGGGCCAGGTATCTAGGAGCCAGAGCTGGGGCACACTCTTGAAAGCTGTTAGACAACCCCTAGGGAGAAATGGGGTCTCCAGAGTGGCTGGTCATCCACGGAGAATACACCTTTTAATTGTTGGCTTTTGTGGGAGCCTGGGATTGGTCAGGATCCAGTGTGTGGTTTACCATGAGTCTTTGGGGAGAGAGAGAGAGAGAGAGAGAGAGAGAGAGAGAGAGAGAGAGAGAGAGAGAGAGAAAGTTGCTGGGGTAATGGGAGTGACTGTGGTCCCCCACAGTGGACTTTGTGAGGTTGCAGAGCTGTGGTCTCATGACCGACCCATCGCATTAGGCTCCTCCAAACATCCCGAATGTTCCCTGTATCTCTCTCTGGGCCAATATTTTGGTTTTCAGATTTAAAAAAAAGAAACACTAGCAACTGTATGTCAATGTTCTCATTAACATCCAAGCCACGCCATCCATGCGGAAACCTAAGGTTCACCCTTGGTCTCTTGCTTTATTCTTCCCCCATCGGCTGCAACCTTCCGTGGCTCTGCAGCCTGTCTGTCAATCCTCTGGTTCTATAGAACAACGATGGCTGTACTTCCTATGCTCCCACTGTGGTGGTTACTATGATAAAGCAACCTGACAAGGGCTTCTTAAGGAGAGTTGGCTTTATTTCCAGGGAAACAGACCACCATGGTGGAAGGGTTGTAAGGCAGCCTAGTCACCACTGTGTCCACAGCCAGGAAGCAAAGAGAGAAGAACACCAGGGCTCAACCCATCTTCTCCTTGTGTGGATGATGCTGCCCATGTGAGTTTTACTTCTGCCAAACCTCTATGGAGCCACATCCATTCCCAGGAGACTTTCCTAGGTGATCCCAAACCCAGTTAAGTTGACAATGACGTCGACAATGACGAGGAACCACTACACATTGTCACCTTCCCTGCCACCACTGCTCCCCTCTAAGCTGGAAACACCGCGTCTTACTTTGGTGACTGTGGTGGGCTCCTAGCAGGCCTTAACTCTCATTTCGGTTTCCTTTAATCTGTTCTCCAACAGCAGGCGAGGCACAGAGGGAACATATCAGCTGGGGGAGGGCGGTTGGGAAGAAGGGTCGGTAGGCAGCGCAATAGCCACAGAAGCAAGAAGACGAGAGTGTGAATTCCGGAATTCACATGGTGCCAGGCTGTGTGTGGCAGGCTCTCAGGACGTGGGTATAGGGGCCTGGGAATAAGCCAGCTAGCTGGGCTAGCTGTATCCGTGGGCTCTGGGTGAACTGAGAGAGGTTGCCTTTATGGACAAGTGCAAATCTACCAAGGATGACTCCTGATGTCAACTTTGGACCTTCACATATGTGTGTGCTTCCACACACACACGTGAACACACACAGCAGGGAACTCTACCTCCATCCTCTAAGACACTCAGCTGGCATCCTTTGCAGTCTGCATCCATCACTCTGAGTTCTGATCTCCCCTCCACCTCCCCTCATTGCTCCTCTCTTGCACCATCAGTCTCTCTCACCTTAGAGTCAGTGGCTTCAGCAAATTCCTCTGTCATCAGAATCCTTACCCAGGCCTTTCCCTTGCTCAGGAAGCATCCACCCAGCTCTTCTTGGGGAAAGCCCTTCCTGGCCGTTTAGTCCCCTACATTGAGTGTCTGTTCCCTGGGACCCTCCTCCCTGGCTGGCCAGGAAGTCCCTCAGCGCTGACTTACAGCCCTGCTCAGCCTACCTGCAAAGCAGAGCTCTCAGGCAAAGGTCCCAAGCAGATTGACCTATGTGTCCTGCTGTTCTGTGTCTCTGGGCTCTGCATGCTTTTTCTATCATTTCTCAACGCCTCATCTATTGGTTTACTTGCTCAGTTGTCAAAAGAATATGACCCCATTACCAGCATGGGAATTCCAGGGGACAATGAATGGTGTCCCCCATGAGGTCAGCCATGTACGGAATGTGCAGAAAGCATCAGTAAAGAAAGATGGTTTGTGATCTTAAGAGTGACCGTGAACCCCATTGTGTCAACTCCTAGTGGCAAACCCACCTCATGAACCAATGGCCTAAGATCATTGTAGGATCTTAGAACAAATGTGAACCAGGATCCTCTCTTCTGGGACAGGGATATCCCTGCCATATGCCCCCAACACTAGAACACCACTAAACCAGGGCGACTCTCCCCTTTGGTATATCCCATTGTGGAAGGACTTATACTATTGAAAAGACCTTTATAATGCCTCTGCGTCTACCTGTGTGCACTACTTACCATTTGGCTTGATTTGCAAAGTTTAATTAAGAATGTAGACTCCCAGCATTTGATACTGGAGACACAGGTGCTCCGGAACTCACTGGCTTTGTGACTTCAGGGACAAGGGATTACAGGTCCCTAGAAGGGGCCACAGTTTTCTTAAGCTCAACAGCATTCACCTATAAAATAGAGATGCCAGTGCTATCAGGCCTTTGGCACAGACCTATTCCTGGGTTTTCTCGCCTCCTTCTAGATGAAAATGAAATCGACTGGACCGGGTTCAGAACCAGCTTCAAACAGAAGTCAAGGTTTCCCCAGGAACCTTCCATGCCTGAAGACCAGGGAGTGTCCCAAAGCACGGACGGCAAAGCTGCTGCTCTGAAGAACGCCTCTCTTCCCTCGCTCATCAAGTCAGAAGGAATCTCTGGGTTTAGCTTTTTAATTCCAGGACTAATTAACCCTCTGGAATATTAGCATTGTTTTAGAGATCTTTTTAATGCCCTTATAATTTAATGAGCAGCACAGACTCCATTAGCCAAATTACACCAGGCTGTTAAGGCCAGCTCAGGAAGACACTAATGAAGGTTTGCCTTGACGTCCCTCTCTCTGATCGCTCATGTTTACGTGACAATTCACGTGTCCACTCTAAAGGCTTGTGGCTTATTAACGTTTACCTGAGTCTGTGTCTAGTTATGTACCCACAAGTCCTGAAATATTGTGGGGGTCCAGATGCGGCTTTATTTAACATTTAACAAGAGAACTCTAGCTCGGATCTGAAAATGTACCCCACTACACACTCAACGAGAGTCATTAGTTGACAGGGCCCTAATTGAAGTATTAACCAATTGCTTCTGTTTTCCAATTAGCAGATCTTAATTCATCGACTGGAATTCTGGCAAGTCTGCACTTAATCATGTATTGATGGGAGCTGATCCTATAACTACCCAGCTTCGTGGCTGACGGAACTTTGATGGGAATGCCAAATACACTCCCCACACTTCCAAGGAAAGCCCCGCAAGTCTTGAGTAACCACCCACAACGTAAAAGGAAACATGTATCTTGGGTTCTCCAATTATGTACAAAAGAGGCAACTGGAGATCTTGGGTCAGCATGGTTTACACTGCCAAACACTTATGCATCCGAATTCCCGTCCCAAGTGTGGACAAATTACCCTCATCTGATCCTCCCTCCCTATCTGGTGCTTCTGAATGGCCACCTCCAGAGTTCGCATCTCTTCAGTTGTGTTCACGAAGTGTGTGCATTGCTGCTGACATATGACTCAGCTTTACCCTGAAGCAAGACCTTTCAGCTGACTCTGGGACCCAAATCCCAGAAAAAACATTCTGAGGGTTTGAATGCCAAGGATCCCCCATAGACTCCTGTGTTTAGACATTCCCCAGCTTGTGCTATTCTCTGAGGACATGGTGGGAATCTTTTAGACATGGGGCCTTGGGCAGAAGACACCCAGCCATGGGAGCAGGCCTTGGAGGTCACTTCCTGTCTGCTGCCCTGCTGTAGCCTCCTGACCCTCCCACTGTCACAGCTGAGAGGGCACCGCTGCAGCCATCATGCCTTCCTCGGTGTCAGGACCAATGTCACAGGAGTAGGTCCTTCCCGCTTGAGTTGTTTCTCTCAAGTGTTTGGTCACAGTGACAGAGAAAGGTAACTACGACACACAGAGTCCATCTGAAAAACCCAAGAACCTTCAACGATCCCTGGCATTTCAAGGTCATGATTCAGAAAGCCCGTACCATGCCGACACACCCAGAAGTTGGTACACTCCTCTGAGGCCAAGCACCTGAGTGGGCTGCTCACGCCTCATGTCTGTCTCCGTATGATTCCCCAACCACCGGTAAACTCAGCCCTGTGCTCAGCGCACATCCATGGCTCTGTATAGATACCGTGGGATTTTAAACAAAGCAGTGATGACCTTAGAGTTGAAAGAAGTATGTTGGGGGTGTGAGTTTGGAGACCGTGATGGCTAATTTTTCTTGTCCAGTTGAGATTCGGGAAGACGAAACCTCACTTGAGGAATTGCTTCCATCAGATTGGCCTGAGGTCATGACTGTGGGGCATTTTTCTAATTGCTGATTGGTGTAAGAGAGCCCAACCCACTATGGGTAACACCATTCCCTAGGCAGGCAGACCTGGGTTATATAAGAAAGCCAGCTGGGCATGAGGCTGGGAACAGTAAATAGCATTTGTTTCCGTGATCTCTGCTTCAGCTTCTGCCTCGAGTTCCTATGTTGGCTCCTCTCAGTGATGGGTTGTGAGCTGCAAGCCAAATAATTCCTTTCCTCCAGGAGTTGTTTTGGTCAATGTTTTATCACAGCAATCAAACCACACTAGAGCAGAGACTTCTCTCTCTCTCTCTCTCTCTCTCTCTCTCTCTCTCTCTCTCTCTCTCTCTCTGCACTTGCTTAGTAGGCTAGGCTGCCTGTCCAAAGTACTTCAGGCATCAGCCAGTCTCCCCCTCCCAGTACTGAGATTACAAGCTACTTGCACACCAGACCACACCCAGCTTTTAAAAATGTGAATCCTGGGAACGGAACTTTAAGCACTTTGCGGACGAAGCATCTCTTCAATTCTCTTTTCTACTCTTCGCTGTTGGAATATCCCAAACTGACAACAAACCATCAGCTGGAGACTCCTAGAAGATGCTGGAAACATCAAGTAAACATATAGCTTATAGAGCAATAAGTCTTAGACAGAGGAAAAAATTTTAAAAATACATGAGCTGAAAACATGGATATAAAAGCAGGGCTTGGTGGACTTGGCCTTGGGGTTAAGATGAAAGGAGGGGTGAGATCAAAGCTGCGGATGAAGGAGAAGTAATTGCACTGGAGTCACATCCCACAGCAGAGATGGTAAACTACCCCTGGGAGTAGGCAGCTGTAGAAGGTTCTGCACGGGGGACAATGAGCATGGATGCATTTCTGTGGTCTTTGGGACATGCATAGAATTGTGGCTGACAACTTGTCAGGACCACGGCGCTTTCTCCTCGTGTCTGAGCCACAGAACCACACTGCTGGTAAGAAAAGAGAAATTGAGAATGTATCCTATTGATTATTCTCAGCCTATAAACCCTGCTCTAAAGAGAAGCAATCTCTCAGCCAGGCCAAGCCTGGTGGGCACCGCGCCGGCCTCCTTTCTCAGAAGTGGTGGAGGTGATGGGGTGTCAGCAGAGGAAGCCGTTTACTCACAGGGAAGGCAGGGGAAAGACTGGAGCGTCTCTGAGTCTGGCTCTAAGGGGTCCTGGCTTTGCTTATCTGCCAGTATCTTGTGGTTTCCTGCAGGGCTGGGGAGAGACAGTCATTCTCAGAGAATATGGAGGATGAGGCCATTCTGCATGGGGGTGGGGCTGAGCATCCTATGATGATGCTCTGGGCACAGGGAACAAGTTATAGAGAGAGGTGGGGCTGGGTTCCTGGCAGGACAAGGGAAGATGGAGTCATTGACAAGAGTGGAGACAAGCCAAGGAGCAGGTGTCAACTGTCAGCAATCTTTATGACCAAATCAGTGAGTACCGGATGAGGACATCACTGAGAGTCAGGGACCAGCATTTCCCAAAGGGAAACAGAAGCATGGCGGTTTACTCACTGTTTCCACTGCTGTGAAGAGACATCATGACCATGACAACTCATTTAAAAAAAAGCAGTTAATTGGGGCTGGCTTGCAGCTTCAGAGGTTTAGTCCATTATTGTCATAGCAGAGAGCATGGCAGCACGCAAGTCATTGGAGCGGAAACTGAGAGTTCTACATCTACATTCAGGCAGCAGGAAGAGAGAGAGAGCCACTGGGCTTGGCTTGGGCTTCTGAAACCCTAAAGCCTACCTTCAGTGGCACACTTCCTCCAACAAGGCCACACCCCCTGATCCTCTTAAATAGTGCCACTCGCTGGTGACAAAGCATTCAAATCTATGAACATATGGGGACCATTCTTATTCAAACCAGCACTCACGGGGAACACCATAAGTGCAGGATAATAATAATAATAATAATAATAATAAATAATTATAATGTCATATTGTCATAGTTGCAAAGAAAATTGACTTAGGAACTAAGTAACTTAGGGCACAAAACCCTTTAATGCAAAAGTCGCCAAAGTGATGCAACAAAAGAGTTGTCATGCAGGGAGCCATACGCTTGCATCCTTGCAGTTTGGAGGTAAAACAATTCCATATTTGGCAATGCTTCAGGACTGAGCGTCCAGGCGCTTCCCGCATGCACAATAACCTAGGTGTCCCTAACCAATCCCGAGGACTCTGGTGCCAGCGGGACTTAGCAGCCAATCAAGGCACGAGTTGCATCACATCTCCCTATATAAGCAGCCGCCATTTAGACCTCACTCTCTCTCACCTCCCGCTCTCCCTTCAACCTAGAGGCTCTCTTGCCTCCCGTTTTTTCCTCAACCGAGTGCTCTCCAATAAAGCATGATCCGGGAAGAATCCTGAGTCTGGCTGTTCATTCCGCTGGTCGGGAGTCAGCCAGATTGTCACTGGGGTGTTTTTGTCAAATGAGTCTGTGCAGCTTTGAGTCCAGGCAACACTAACTATTACATTTTGTTTGTTGTTTTGCTATAGGACTTTCCAGGGTCTTCGTGGCAGCAGACACTTAGAGCATCTCTGTGGGAGGGGCGGCTCTAGAGCAGGAGGCATCGTTGGAGAATATTTGAATTCTACTTTCTTCTCTTGAGGAATATCTTCCGGGATGGCACGGGGCCACACTGAGGAGCTGTCTAGAAAGCTGTGCATTGGGAGTGAGTGGGGCTCTTAGTGCTTCCCCCCAGGGGCACGCCTGCGGTCTGGACCGTGGATAGAGAGGTCCAGAGTCTGTCCCACCAGGACTCTTCAACACAGGTTCAATATGACACATTAGGAAAGACAGTCCTTAGACGCTGGGGACGGTACCTTCCACGGGAGGAGGCCATCTTCCCTTTTCCATCCCACACCTGGTCATTGTGCTCGTTAGAGGTGTGAATTTCTGCAGTGGGTGGGATACCTTCTTGAATACACATGCATAATCTCATTTAATTCCTTCCCCAAAGCCTCAGGTGGGTTGTTGTCTTCATTTATCCAATGAGATTCAGAGGTGATGTGATCAACTCCACAGAGCAAGGATCGGAGCCAAGGAACAGATCCAGTCCTCATTCTCAAACCAAAGATTGTCCCTAGACTGGCAATCCAGAACCAGGATCAGAATCTGAATTTTTTAAAATCTGATTTGCAACGGTGATGGCTACAGTTCTAAATATAGTGTATCTTCATATCAACATGCCGTGTGAACTTACCTCGGGGTACACATACTGTGTGGCAATCAATTTCTGGTACCTCAGTTTCCCTCTCTGTAAAACCCAGGGTAAAATGTGTATGTCTTTCCCCAAAAGCTAGCTCTGAAGCAGGGCTTTCTCAAAGTGACGGTCATGGATCAAGTGACATCAAAATCCATCCAAGGAGCTCACTATATACACAAACACACCAGACACATATACCACACGCACAGAAGGACACGCACACCCATAGACACATACACACACATAAAGGGACATACTGACACACAGAGACATGCACAGAGAGAGGGACACACATACACACAGAGGGACATATAGACACACAGAGACACACACACAGAGGAAATACAGACACACATACATACAGAGGGACATACAGACATACACAGAAAGACACAGAGAGAGGGGCACACAGACACACACAGAGGGATACACAGACACACATAGAGACACACACAGAGAGAAACACACACAGAGAGGGACATACAGACACACAGGCACATACACAGAGAGCCAGAAACAGACAGACACACATACATAAACACACACATACAGAGGGATACACACATGTGCATACACACACACACACACACACACACACACACAAACACACTCCTTTTCTTCACCAATGGCAGGTCCATGGCCAAAATGTGTTGAGAAAGATTAATAACCTAACATTCAACTGCATTCATTGATCATGGGTCTTCTCAAGCCCAGGGTTGGCCGTCCCAACCCTCTTGCCTGTATCACTCAGGCATTGGGGACACAGGCAAACACTGCCCCTAGAAAAAAATGCCACCAACTATTTCCCAAGTGTAATCCATGTGTGACGGGAAATTCTTTTTTCTGTGCCACTCCTCCCAGCCTTGGTGGGTACCAAACATGCTAGAAAACACAGATTCTGTGGGGCACACTTTTGGTGACAGGCAGGGGCTGGGGCTTGACGCTCGTGGGCAGCAACTATTGATTGAGGAAAAGCATGCTAGGCTGAGAGGTGTGGGAACTGGTGGGACCCGTCTCAGTCTCAACCCTGCTGGAAGTTTTCCTAAGGAGCACTCAGGAGATCCTTAAAATAGCATCCTTAATCCTTCTGATGAGGCCAAGGAAGGCCTCGGGGGATTCAGGCTTGGCTCCAGTGGAAACCGTCGGCTCTGCCATCTCCACTCTCCACCTGGCTGAGGCCAGTCTGTTGATCTCCCAGCAGCAGCCTCAGAGCACCCAGATTAGATGGTGACTCATGGTTCCCTGCTGCAAGTAGCATGTTTTGTTCCAATGTGAAGCTCAGGTTGGCTGGGTCTGTGTGAAATTCTTCCCTGCCACCCAGACTCAGTCCCCCTGCCTGTCAGGTGGTCCAGGCAGCGTCACCATCCGGGGCCAGTGGCAAGTGCAACACCAGTGGAGATACATACACAGGCCGTGGGTCCCGACAAAGCAACGGTCACTCTTCTTTGCCCTTTCAACTAAGTCTCAGAGCTCAAAGTCCATGGAGATCCTGGCTCGGCCATCCTGAGGAAGGCAAGAAGAGACTCCCTACACTTGCTGTTCCAAAACTCCTCAGCTGTTATCCTGGAGGTAGATTGGGTGTTAAGGGAGTGGGGAGGGAGCCAGGGAAGGTCCACCCAGCTGCGTGCCCAAGTGAGATGACATCCCCAACCTTACACATTAAATGGGACATTAGAAACAAGGCATTATCAACTGGCCCCTCCAGCGTCTCATGCGTTAGCCAGATGGCCGCCTCTCTGAAGAAGCTGGGTTCCGTGATGTCAGCATGCTCTCAGACTGTGTCAATCACAACGGGCCAAGGCTGTCGTGGGGCATGGAGCAAGTGTTCAACAAGTAAGAACACATGGTGGTCGGAGGAAGCTACCTGAAACCTTGTGGCCTGAAGATGGTTAGAAGCGAGTGACACCATTGTCCTGTCTTCAGCTGTAGGGACAAGCGAGATTACAGTAGGGGAGTTCCATCTGAGGGGTTCATAGCTCCAGGAAGCCAAGGGAAAGTCAAAAGGTTTCTCAAGTCCTGTCTCTAGAAGTTGCAGGATGTAAGTACGTTATGTTTAATTGGTCAAGAGAATTCAGATTAGGAATCGGGGTGGGGGAGGGGAGGGATTTTACGTTCCGCCCCTCAGTCCTGCACCTAGAGCAAGGCCCTTCGCCAGGGATATGACTCCTCCAGGGAGAAGACACAGGAGTCTCTCTGAGCACCTTTAATGGACCACACCTACCTTTCAAGGTTGTTGAAAGGATTAAAAATGATAACTCACACCAAGTGCCTGGCGCAGTTTTACACGTTAGGGGAGCCATTTCTTCCCCTGGGTGGGTGCAGCTCTTTGGCAAGCAAAGGCTGTGCTGGGATTTAGCACCTCTCTTCTTCCTAAGAGAAGTGGTCTTGGGCAGGACGCAACCTGCACAACTGATTGAAACAGCTCTGTCTGATGCATACAAGTCCCAGTGTGTGATAGCCATTGTTAACCAGCCAAGCCCAGCTCTGCAGTGGGCATGGCCAACTAGAAACTGTCCTTCCCTGGCCTCTGCACTGTGGTGTCTCCTCCTCATCTACTACTATGGCACACAGCTTCAAGGGACAGGCTCCTGGTCCCTACCTGCCTAAAGCTAAGAGGCCATGGGTGATCCAAACTGAGTAAATCAGACCATGGCTCCAAGGACTGGAACTGTAGCTCAGTCAGGGGAGCGCTTGTCTATTGTGCACAAAGCCGTGGGTTCGATTCCCATCATGCCATAAACTAGTTGTGGTGTTATACACCTGCAATCCCAGCACACAGGAGGTAGAGGCAGGAGGATCAGAAGTTTAAGGTCATCCTCATAGTAAGTCTGAGGTCAGTCTGGCATACACAGAACTATAAAAAGTATATATATAAATAAACCAAACAAAAAATACAATAGATACTGAATCCTGGAGTCTTGAGTCTTTGGCAGAATAACTCAGGGGACAGCGTATTCTTGTTGAGCCACCCTCAGAGCAGTTCTGGAAGGGATTATGTTGCAGTACTGTGTCCCTCAGGTGCTGTGTCTCCTGCTCAGTGCTTCTCTCAACTCGATGCTAGCTGGGTCCCATCTCTTCTCCCTCCCTCATCTTTACTTTAGAGTCCTTTGACAAACCTCCCACAAGCTGTGTAAAACCACCCTGGGTCTCCCTATCTGCTTGCTGGAGGATCCCAAACTGAGATAAAAAAAAGACCCAGAGAGGCTCCAAGGTGGTACTCAGACATGATGAGCAAGGAGTGATCTCCGGGGAGATCCTGGAGAAGGTGATATGGGGTGCAGCCTGGTAGTGGATGAAGATAGCGGGAGGGGGTCGGTGATGTGTTTCCCACAAAGCCCTGGGAGCGCACATGCCTCTCGCTCATCTTAGGATGGGCTTGGTGAGCAGGATCAGCAAATGTCCAGCCCACAGCATCTTTTCCGGCTGACGCCTACAGTCAAGCTGTAATCCCTTCAAAGGAACTCTTAGGAGCAGAAGGAGGAGCCCAAGGTGCTTTTTACATGGGTAAGAAGAAAAGAGAAATTAAATTAAACACGCGCACGCACGTCCCCACGCCCCCAGCTCTGCCTATGGGGGAAGCACAGCCCATTATTCCCTCCTCCCTCAATCTGCAGTGACTTGTGGTCTGGGGAGGGAGAGCGGTTATTTATGGGAGGGACATTATCATCCCCCACCTCCCAGGTAAGTCTCCCCCAGGCTGAGGGGGCCTTCTCTCCCAGCTGTGGAGTCGCCATGCCAAAGAAGGGACTTGCAGGAATGCAAGAGAAGAGAAGGAATCAGGTAGGTGGAGGGGGGAGCAAGTAAGGAGTGAGGGGGGGCAGTACTATTCTAGCTTTGAAGTCCCAGAGCTGGAAGCGGTCATAAATTTTCTGCTGTGAGAGATGAAGATTATAAAATACCACTCTTGACTGGGGGTGGGGGTGGGACTGCCTCATGTGGCATCCATTATCACCCGGGAAGTTCCTCCTGGGCCCCCGGCTTCCTTCAGCCTCCCTTAAGCTGACCTGTATCTCTTGAACAAACAACTGCTGTGCTTGGCAAGTAACCCAGGAGAAAAGAAATGTACACTGTTTATCGTATATTTAACATACTCATATACTATATATTTATATATATTAGATATAGGCAGAGCCACTGGGTTATATGGAGGGCTGAACATTGAACGCAAGACTAAGTAAATGCTCTACCACCAGGCAACATTTCTAGCCCTGTTGTAGGGAGCTGCTTCTTTATCCCGGCCCCTCAGAACTGAAATAACCACACAGAAACTGTATTAATTAAATCACTGCTTGGCCCATTAGCTCTAGCTTTTTATTGGCTGACCCTTACATATTAATTTAACCCATTTCTATTAATCCGTGTATCATCACGTGGCTGTGGCTTACTGGCTAAAGTTCCATCTGGCTCCAGCAGGGCTACATGGCCTCTCTCTGACTCCGCCTCCTTTCTCCCAGCATTCAGCTTAGTTTTCCCCACCTAGCTTTTCCCTATAGCTCTGCTATAGGCCGAAAGCAGTTCCTTTATTCATTAACCAATAAAAGCAACACATAGACAGAAGGACCTCCCACATCATAGCCCTTAGTCTTTTGAAACAGGGTCTCACTATGCAGTCCAGGCTGGTCTTGAAATTGCGATCTTCCTGCCTCAGCCTCCACATGCTGGGATCACAGGTGTGCACCACCACAACTGCCCAGAACAGTCTCAGTGGGCATCATTGTCCACTTCTCACTGAGGGCAATGCATTTCTAGGCTTGGATGCAGCCATTGGATTGGGATCAAGCCTGGGTGCCGGCCAGCTGTATATCTTGGGGCCATAATTCTCAATGTCTCTGAATCTCTGGCATTGCATATGGGTCCAAATATTGTAAGGTTTAAGTGAAATAAAGGGCAAGTGGGAAAAGGAAGGGGGCTTGTATGCACTAAAGCAACCATGTGTGCAATTGCACCCTTACCCACAGGGCACCCAGGGCAGCCCCACGTTACACTAGAACTCTTTTTTTTTTTTTTTTCGAGACAGGGTTTCTCTGTGGCTTTGGAGCCTGTCCTGGAACTAGCTCTTGTAGACCAGGCTGGACTCGAACTAACAGGGATCCACCTGCCTCTGCCTCCCAAGTGCTGGGATTAAAGGCGTGCGCCACCACTGCCCTTCCTGGGGAATGCAGACAGGTGCCAAAGTTCTGGCCGTATCCATTGGTTCCAGTCCACATTCTGAAAGGAGGGGCCTCGCCACTGCCACCCTGCCAAGTGTTCCAGGGACCCCCCCTCATGAAGACACTGCCCTGAGAGGCTGTGTTAGGTGGGATTCTCTGGGGGAACACAGTAGAAGAAGTACATATACATCAGAAAGGAGATTCACAAGATTGACTTACAGCATCCAGGTTGAGGAGTCTAACAATGGCTTTGGGGCGCTGGAGAGGCTGAGAACACAGTGTCTTCTCCATGTATGAAGCCAGAGGACTCGTCAGCTCCCATCTGGTGTTGAAGATCCAGAAGATCTTTGGAGAGTAGTTAGCCTTCAGTTTACAATCAGAAGACAAAAGAAGCTAGGTGGTGATGTTAGTAAAGGATGGCTGTAGCAGAAGAAACAGAGTGGATGCACTCATCAACAACAGTGAAAGCAGACAGGCAAAACCACTGCTTTCCACACACACACCTCAGTGTGTCTGGAAGGAGCCATGCGTTCTGAGGCAGAGTCGTCTATCCTAGGTAATCCTTTCTGAAAACATCTTCATGGACCTGTGCATGAGATTAAGCACCACAGAGCTCATTAGCATATAGGATGCCTGCCCTAGCTGTTAGTCTGGAGACCTCTTCGTTCTCTGTAGCCTCAGAGTCCTGACCAGCATCCTTTGAGATGTGTCTTAGATTTTTTTTGCCCTGTTGCTGGGATAAAATACTGTCAACTTCAAGAAACTTCAACTTTAGAAGTTTTGGTGCCCTGAGTTCAAGCTCTATGATTCATGATCTGAGTGTACTTGGGTAAACTGCTTGGCCTCCCTGAGTTTCAGTCTTTACTTCTCCAATGTGCAGCTGAATGTGTTCGGATGGAAGGCAGAAGGGTGGTAGTTAAGACCGAATGCTGCCATAGCAGGCGTTCCTTAGGCCCGTGCTCTGCTTCAGAGGCTGGGAGTTCATCTTCTCCAACAACTCCATGGGATAGAGAGTGACCCGGGAGAGCAGTGCGCACACTGCTAGTGAACCTGCTGTGTGGCTTCTCACAGGGAGACGAGGACAGCCGTCTGCTCATCCCAGACAGAGCATGGGCAACAGACCAGAGTGACTTTCGGGGGGCTAATGAGCTTATCGGGGTTCCTATGTATGGATGAGGGGCTACCTAGAGGAGCACAGAGGACCACAAGGCAACTGCGTCATGAGAAAGTCCACCCAGCCTGGGCCTCCTGAAACTACATCCCTGGAGCTCCCACCATACACAGGCAGCAGACAGGATGCTTTCTCCAGCCTTGTGAGCTTCAGTTCATGAGTGCTCCCCCTCCCTCCCCTTCTCTCTCCCCCCTCTCTCTGTCCCTGTCCCTGTTCCTCCCCCTTCCCTCCCCTTCTCTCTCTCTCTCTCTCTTTCTCTCACCCCTCCCCTTTCCTAGACACCTTGATGTGAGCCATTCAGCCCCACCAGCCCTCCCCACCACCATGAAGGGGGCTGCCTGAAACCCAGAGTCCCAATAAGTCCCTCCCCCTGAAGCCACCCTGTCAGGTCTTTTGTCACAAGAGAATTCTAGCGTAAGTGTTGACACTAACCCTCAAAAACCACATTCTGTCCTGGGAGGAGGGGTTGTCACTCTCCGCCTGTCACAGGGACAAATTCAAGTTGAGAAAGGTCCAGTCACTTGTCTGAGGGCTTTGGCTGGGTATGGGAAGAGTCAGTCCTCCCCTGCCTGCCTACTATTTGCCTGGGACACAGTATTACCACTCCACGTGTGTTTTCCCTTCCTTCCCCAAGGCTTCCTCGCCCACAACTCCTCCACATGGGGAGAAAGAATTGCTAAGACAATGCAGTTCTCGGTGCCCCCAGTGGAGAACCAGAGAGTGCTCAGAGAAATCCTGAGTTCAAATCCTACCACCTGTGAGCTGTGGGATCCCAGGCAACTCACTTAACCTCTCTGAGACCCGTTCTCTAGCACGAGGGAGTAGGTTGTCTCGAACGTTCACACTCTGAGCAACCCTGCTTCTGCCTCTGAGGGCCTGACACAGCTAGGAAACACCCAGAAAGTGGCATCAGTCCAGTGAGGACCCGCTAATGGAGACAGGGTGGTCTCTTCCCCTCCCTCCATACCTTTGGTCGATACGCATTGATCCCGGTTCAGCTGAGCAAGGGCTGTCTTTCAAAGTTTATTCTGGTGTCAATTTTTATAGTTCTTCCCCACAGATCAATAGCATGCAAAAACATTAAGGCAAACTTTGCAAAGCTGATGGTTCAATAAGAGTTTATGAATGGCTTCGGCCCCTGCTCTGAGTGTTGGAAGAAAGCGCTGCCTTTACTCTGAGGAGCGAGAGAAAGACTTCAATGCAGGATCCTCTTTCAGCCCTGGAAGGCAGGCAGGAAGGCTGGCCCAGCACCTCTCTTCATTTTCCGCAGCTGAGGAAGTGGTCACAGATTGAGCCGTGACTCAAAATAAACACATGTTTAAATATGGGTCCATATGGACATGAGCAGAGCTAGCCCTACCCTGCCTCCTGGGCATTCACCAAGCGTCCATCCCAAACATCACCATCTCCTTGGGGTACCATATACCCACCAAGAGGGGAAAAACTAACTAAGGGAAAATCAACTGTCTCTGTGCTTCAAAGCAAAAGGAAGGTCCACAGGATCAATGAATAGAAATGAAGACGTTCCTTCAGGGATAATCAAGGATGTCAGGGTTCAGGCATATGGCTTGGTGGGTAGAGCACTCACCTGGCATGCACAAAGCCTTGGGTTCTATTCCCAGTACCACGAACCTGGGCATGGTGGTGCACACCTGTAGTGTTGACACTTAGAACGTAGAGGCAGAAGGATGAAATGTTCAAAGTCATCCTTGGCTTATGTAGTACATTCTAGCTTACCTGGGGCACATGAAACACTGTCTTTAAAATAAACCAATAAAAATAAAATGGGAAATATCAGCTATAACCACTAAGAGAGGGAATGGTTTTCTTCCATGGTCATCCACTTGGCAGAAATGGAAAATTTTCTATAAAAGTAAGGATGAGCTACAGAGTCTGCATCCAGCTCTTGTAGCAGATGAACCAACCCATTTCAACCAGATTTGAGAGTATCTTAGACTGTCAGTGTGGTGGTTTCAATAAGAATGGCCCCAAGAGGGGTCATATATTTGAATGCTTAGTCACCAGGGACTGGCACTGTTTGAGAAGGATGAGGAGGTGTGGCCTTGTTGAGGAAGTGTGTCACTGGGGGTGGGCTTTGAGGTTTCAGAAGTCCCTGCCAGGCTCAGCGTCTCCCTCTCTGTTTTCAGATCAGGGTGTAGCTCTCAGCTGCTGCCTCAGCACTGCACCTGCCTGCTGCCAGGCTCCACCATGACAATAAGGACTAAGCCTCTGAAACTGTAAGCCAGCCCCTAATTAAATGCTTCCTTTTCTAAGAATGGCCTTGGTCATGGTGTCTCTTCACAGTGATAGAACACTGGCTAAGACAACCAGGAAAGTCTAAAGAATGCACCTCCTACTGTGCACAGACATATCAGTCTTTTTTTTTTTTTTTAGCAAGTTAATGTCATTTTTTTTTTTTTGCAAAAGCACGAGGTTTAATTCCACGGTTGCACAAGCGGGTGCCCAGCTTTGGGATAGCTAAGCACCCCGAGTATCCATGCAAGCAAGTTTTTATAGACAAAACCACAAGTTTTACATAAATTATAATGTGGGGTATGGGTACAATTGGGATTGGTCTAGATATTCAAACCAGAGTTCAACCAGGAACAAAATTAGCATAGTTCAGCCTATTCCCAGAAAAACCTTGAATACATGACAAGCTGCCTGTTCCATCGTAACTCAGTTTACAGTGTGGTAATCATTCACTATGACCGGTTCTGATAATCATCTGTTTAGAAGACTGTGACCGGTTCTGATAATTGCTAGCCTTCCTGCCCTGGTGGGGGGGGCAGGTGGCCCAGCTGTGTGAATCAGTGAATTCACCCAAGTGTTGTTTAGATAAAGGATAACTTGAAAAAACATGATCATCCACGTTGGTGGTAATTAAACGAGAAGTGACAGATTAATGCTTCCTGAGGGAAGAGTTGAATATATATGCCAATGAGGTGGCTTAAAATAAAACTAGGAGATGGAGTCTGGCTGATGACGGTCATTGCTCCGGGGTGATACTATGCACTAGAAGTTTAAAGACACTGGGAAATGCCACAGCACAGAAAGGAGAAAATGAAATCTCAATGCGTCAAAAGGGACAATAACTGTGAAAGTTTCTATCCTATGTCCCAGGTCTCACAAGGAGGAAGGAAGCCTGTGGAGAGGAAGGGTTGACCCAGAGCTTACATATTAGTGGGGATGTGGTTCTGAGAGAAGAACAAGGAGGCACCAAGGGGAAGGGCAAAGGACTTAAGCCAGCCCCGTGGAGTCACTGCCGGACCCTCAGTTCCAAGAATGTCTGCTGAGTGAATGGATGATGGACTCAGAGGTCCAGCTTTGGGTATTCACCACCCTTATACACTCCTCAATAATTTTATTGGTTTGCAGTATTTCATTGGATAAAGGAGGGAGGGAGGGAGAGAGCCAGACAGCCTGGCTTCCAGTCCTTGCTCTATTCATTATTGTGACCTTTTTCTGAGTCTCTATTATTTTTTACTAGACCATTGGATACAGTATGTTCTTTTATAAGAACTAAATAGCTGTAGGGAGTGACCTGGGGAGATGGCTCAGTGGGCAAAGTGCTTGAAGTCCAACTACGAGGACCAGAGTTCAGATCCTCAAACCCCAAGCAAATGCACAATAGGTGTGGTTATCCACCTGTAATTCAAGTTCCTGAAGGCAAAGACAGGCGACCCCCAGAGCAGGCGGGGCAATGAGACTAGCCATATCGGTGAGTTCTGGGTTTGACTGAGAGACTCTGCCTCAAAGAATAATGTGGAAGAGTGATTGGTGATGATTATTGACACCAGCTTTGACCCTACACACACACACACACAGATGGGCACCCCATCACACACATATGTGCACCAACATATCACACACACACACACACACACACACACACACACACGATTGTCACACATCCAGGAAAGGGAAGAAGACTGAGGGTAGGGCTGATGAATACTAGTGAATTGTTGTATGAGGCAAGCGGGTTGCATCCCGCTGCCCGGCTAGCTTAACCCCCAAAATAACCACACGGAAATTGTATTAATTAAATTACTGCCTGGCCCATTATATCTAGCCTCTTCTTGGCCAACTCTCACATCTGATCTAACCCACTTCTACCAATCTGTGCAACACCACAAGGTCGTGGCTTACTGGGAAAATTCTAACCAGCTTCAGTCTCAGGCAGGAGCTTCATGGTGTCTGCCACTCTGCCCTTCTTCCCAGAATTCAGTTTGGTCTACTCCACCTATCTAAGTTCTGCCCTATCAAAAGGCCAAGAAAGTTTTCTTTATTCAACCAATGAAAGCAGCACATAGTCAGAAGGACCTCCTACACCAGTGAATCAGACAGGTGGACAATGAAACTGCAGTTTAAGTTCCAATTATACCAATGTCCACTTTCCTCGGAGCCTCTGAGAGGCCCAGGCATCAGCATCACTCATCACTCGGATGGCCAGTGGAGGTGGGTGATAGCCACTGTCTCTGTCACTTTGCCTACCTGGAAA
Organism: Ondatra zibethicus; assembly: GCA_004026605.1. NCBI lineage: Eukaryota > Metazoa > Chordata > Mammalia > Rodentia > Cricetidae > Ondatra > Ondatra zibethicus. The sequence goes on from PVIU01017218.1 coordinate 26,172, forward strand.
GACAATGTGTCTTTGCACTCATGTCTATGTCCAGAGTATGTGGATCACAGTAGGCGATGGAGTAGGCATTTGTCCCGCTGGAGAATGAGAATACAAACACAGCCCACCATCAGGATGTCCCCAGGAAGTAAACCTCTCTACCCTTCCCAACAGACAGGAAATGCAGCCCAGGAGCCAAGAGCACTCAAATGCATGCCTTGAGAGGGGTCTGGGAATGTAGCTAAGGAGAAGGTACATACAACCACCATGTAGGAGAGTTGTGGTTCTTCTCTTATCGGGCTAGCCTGTGCCAAGTTCTAGTCAAGGGAGTTCCCAGCTGGTGTGCTTCATTCTTGGGACCTCATAGTCTTGTGGGGGAGAAAAGACCTTTTCAGCACAGTTTAACGTGAGGGATGGTTAGTGGTCCCACCACCTCTTGGTTTGTATGAGGCAATTTTCTACTCTCTCTCTCTCTCTCTCTCTCTCTCTGCATGTGTCTGTGTGTGTCTGTGTGTGTGCACGCATGCGTACATGCATGCGTGTGTGCAGTGTGCTCAAGACAGAAAACAGGATGGGTCTATATCCTGACTACGCAGGGATACACACTAGGTAACTAAACTCAGTGTTTACCCTGTGTCCTGTGAAATGATTGCTCTGGTATCTTCCAGGAGGATCAAGAAAATGCCAGCAGTCAGTGAGTGGTGGTGCACACCTTTAATCCTAGCACTCTGGAGGCAGAGGCAGGCGGATCTCTGTGAGTTTGAGGCCAGCCTGGCCTACAAGAGCTAGTTCCAGGACAGGCTCCAAAGCTACGCAGAGAAACCTTGTCTCAAAAAAACAAAAATAAATAAATAAATAATAAAAAAGAAAGAAAGGGAGGGAAGGAGAGAGAGAGAAAGAGAAGAAAGAAAGACAGAGAGAACAGAAGAAAATAAATGCATGCATTGGTACATTGAGAACGGGAATGAGAGACCTAGGAGAAAATCCCAGAAAAGACAATGAAACCCTTCCTTCTGATATCTTGAGCCACCTTAATGGAGATTGAAAAATGTCAATGTGGTTCAATGCAGCTGAGACTGAGAGCCTAGGTCACTTTGGGAAATTCTTAACCTGTGTATTTAAAGAGTGTTTCCTTCCTC